>JAFVLL020036119.1:0-10756 GCA_021397915.2 Tor tambroides | reverse complement strand
ACAAAGGAAGGTATTACACTTACAATGAGTCCAGTGGTTTTATTCCTAATTCAGCTTATACTATATGTAATTTCGACATGCATAGCTTACATAGTGATTTCACAGAAGATGGGAGCTGTACATTGCTGGAAAAATCTGCTTGGGGCATTAAGAATATGACCACAGATTAAACTGACCTGACCTTAAAGGGACTTTGCTAACAATCACATTAAAAAAAGCATTTTGCACACATTTTAGTCTACTTGCACGTTACAATGCTTCCTGTTGTGTTGATGTCTGATTCTTATGTCTGTCAGTTCTACAACAGCAGTGAACAGACTTCATTATATCACCAACATCAGCTCTCATGAACAAGTACAATAAACAGTCAGCAAGTGGGTTCAGATATAGAAAACTGGTCAGAAGGTAGCTAACTTTACGATGTTTTAAGCTTCTCTTAACATTCATGATCTTTACAATAAAACTCAGAACTATTACTGGGAAAATTAGACATGTGTAAGTCAACAGCACCAGGAACAAACTGCCCAATATTAATTTACGCTTATGAGAAGTGAGTGAAATTGAGTGTGAAAGACCCCGATAAGTACCAACAAAACAGAGGATGATTATTGGGTAGGGGATAAAACATGCTATACATCGAGGCAGCACTCTAAAAGAGAGATTAGTGGGCTTTATATCTGCAAAGATTAAAGGCACAAACCAGACGATCAAAGAAATAAAACAAGAAAGTTTCAGTGAATGGTGAGATTTGTACCAGTGAGGATGAGAAACCAAAAGATATCTTTCAAAAGCAACACATGCCATAAAATACAGACCCACAATCAAAGAATAAATAAATGCACCATCCAATTGTTTTGACTCCCATTTTGTTGATAATAATGTACAAATAATTTGAATGACATCTGAAAGAATCAACTGTATCACATAAACTGGAGCAGCACGATGAGATTTGATGAGAAAACACAAGGCAAACAGAGTTAAGAGCATTATTGGAATCTCAATGATTGAAAGAAGCCATATAAATAAAAATCTGGCAAAGAGTCGTTTTTCACCGTAAGCAGAGAGTTCTTTTGTTAATCCAGCAGAGCCGTTGATACTGATGTTTTGTTGGGTCATTGTCTCACAAACTCCTGACCGGCAGCTCTAAAATAATAACAAATCATTAGTTTACTAAGAAATATGTTTCCGAAATAGACATATAGGGGAGCCCAGGGATACTATTTATGTATTTATTTCCATTTTTTGTTTGATACTGACATAAAATTTAATGTACATGCATTTATTTTGTTGATCAAATGTACTTTTTAAATATCATAATTATTTTTATACGATCCCCCATTAACCTCTCCCCTGAACTCAATTTGATTTTTACCATTATAAATTAAAAAAGGTCAAATATGAAACATTTTATTAAACATCAAAGAAGTTCAAAATATTATTGAACCATTAAATCATAAAACATCAATTAAATACAAAATATTTATTTATTTTATTTATTTCTTTAAACATTACACAGTACTGTGCCAAAAATTTTAGGCAAAAAAGTTTAGATTTATGTGTTTATGCAGTCACTCTTCCTCCTAGCTGTGATACAAAAGGTGAGGAAGAAAAAGACAACATCACTACCTGGGAACGAAAGGTGCTTTAGCAACTTTATTGCACACAGGTTGCAGAAAGACCTTGACATGGCTGGGAGTAAATTCTAAACAAAGAATACTAAAAAAAGTGCTCACCGACAAAATTTGCAAAAAAAAAAAAAAAGCATGTGCTTCTCCCAAAAGCAAACCTGCACTGACAATCAGAACTTGCTCCTAGCCAGGGCATAACTGAATGAATGAATGAATGAATGAATGAATGAGTGAAGGCATTTATTATTATGTTTGGCTGTACACCCAAAGCATTTTACAATCATGAAGGGGTCCGTCCTCAAACACCACCAGTGGAATACCCCCTTTCTGCACTTTGTGGTGACACACCTGGCAGAAGTTATCATGCAGCCAGATAGTCCAAGGGAGGCAACAGACGCTCTGCACCCAAAGCTTGACACCCTGCTGTGGGAAGAGAGCCTGTAGCATTTCCAAACACTGGGCTGAGACATAACTCTTGGGCATTTCACACAGCTGCCATGCTCACACTATCGGACACCCACTGGGGGATTTGAAGCAGGATTCAAACATCAAACTGGCATTTCCAGCATGGGAGGCAGGCATGCTAACTTCAGCGTCCGAACTGTCATTGCGATCCATTGTTTTCCTATTGTTTAAATTGACCGTGCTCCCTCCCGTTACATCACTTCTGGTTTGGCGTTTTTCAGATGTGGAAGTAAAATTTTCTCACAAAAACGACTCCAGAAACCGCAGTAGCGTATTTATAAGTATATTTTAAAGACAACAGCCTTCAGGGGTTCAGACACTTTCCAGTGCGGTGGTGTATTCTTGTTCCCATCAGTGTTAATGAAACGCAACGAGTGTAGCTTTTGATATGGAACGTCTCAGGTTACTTGTAACCCTGCTCCCTGAAAAAGCAGGAACGAGATGCTGCTCCTCATTGCCACACTGTAGGTGTGCCTGGACGTCTCTTCAGACAAAAGTAGAACCTGAAGGTGTGTCCGTTTCACATCTTTTTTATAATAGCTCACGTTCCAATAACATTATCAACCGAGGTTATTTAGGCCAAATTCTTGGTGTGTTTGCCACACATGCTTCACAACTGGTTGAACAAAGAATGTACTCATCAGCCTTAATGAAACAGCATCTTGTTTCCACTTTTTCAGGGAACAGGGTTACAGTAGTAACCCAAGACGTAATTCCATCAAATTTAAATCTTCAAATTTAAATCAAAGAACTTCGATAAACTTTAAAAATCTCTTACCAGGTTTAAATACAGTATTCATAACGGACATTCACAGGGATATCCTAACCTACAGAACAAAGATACGAACGTGCATGAGATGACATGCTCTTACCTGGAATCAGACTGTGTATCCACTTACAGGACTGAAGATTTTGCTCACTAGTATATGATGGTGTTGAGCTGACAATGATTATGATGTTTTAATCATCTAAAAAAAAAAAAAAGACACTAACAATATTCAGAGTGGTTTTGTCAGACAAGAACCTACGTGAACACGTCAACAACAACATAAGAAATTACATTTTATTATTTTTGGACAACTCAGAGAAAAACTGATAACTTTTATTGTTAAAAGATCCACAGTGACACTAGAGGTTGAAACACAATGACAGTTTATAATATAGACAAAACAATTCATGCATGAGATGATATGATCTTACCTGGAATAAAACTGTGAATCCACTGATAGGACTGCAGATGTTTTTCATATGAAGATGGAGCTCTTCGTGGTTCTTTTATAATCTGAATTAACTACAGAAACATCACTTAAAATGAAGAGTGGTTTTGTCAGATAATGATTTGAAAGGGAAAAAAAATGGTAAAGCTGAATTAGTCATCATTCTGTAATGCAGATGTAACCGCTTATACTGTTAAGTGGTAAGCCATCAGCAAACAAAACCAAAATGCAATCTGAAGATGCAAAAGCAGTTCACAATTTCAAGAGTACCCAGTATTTCAGAGAGGAATATATGCTGTATAACAATCAGAAATGCAGTGATATACATGCAAGATGTTTTACGTATGCTGAAAGTGTAACAAATTATGTTATTGTACAAGCAGTAAAAAAAAAAAAAAAAAAAAACATCCACATATTTGTTAAGTGAGAACACAAAGAATTAGTCAAACAATAATCCAAGTACAAGGAGCAGAAACCAGGAAACACAAGAGTAGAAATGAGAAATCCAACAACACAGACATACATGAACATAAGACCCAAGTGCTAACACAGGAAACACTAGGGTAAAAATACACAAATAAGGAACACCTGGGAACAATTAAGGACAAATAATAAGGAAAGACAAATGAACTACAAAGGGCCTGCAAAACAAAAACAGACCAAACTATACTGAACAAAATTATAAACGCAACACTTTTGTTTTTGTCATTCCAAAGGCGTTTCAGAGAATTTGGCAGTACATTCAACCGGCCTCACAACCACAGACCACGTGTAACCACACCAGCCCAGGACCTCCACATCCAGCATCTTCACCTCCAAGATTGTCTGAGACCAGCCACCCGGACAGCTGCTGCAACAATCGGTTTGCATAACCAAAGAATTTCTGCACAAACTTTCAGAAACCATCTGAGGGAAGCTCATCTGCATGCTCGTCGTCCTCATCGGGGTCTTGACCTGACTGCAGTTCATAGTCGTAACCAACTTGAGTGGGCAAATGCTCACATTCGATGGCGTCTGGCACTTTGGAGAGGTGTTCTCTTCTCAGATGAATCCCGGTTTTCACTCTACAGGGCAGATGGCAGACAGCGTGTATGGCATTGTGTGGGTGAGCGGTTTGCTGATGTCAACATTGTGGATTGAGTGGCCCATGGTGGCGGTGGGATTATGGTGTATGTTATGGACAACGAACACAGGTGCATTTTATTGATGGCATTTTGAATGCACAGAGATACCGTGATGAGATCCTGAGGCCCATTGTTGTGCCATACATCCACGACCATCACCTCATGTTGCAGCATGATAATGCACGGCCCCATGTTGCAAGGATCTGTACACAATTCCTGGAAGCTGAAAACATCCCAGTTCTTGAATGGCCAGCATACTCACCGGACATGTCACCCATTGAGCATGTTTGGGATGCTCTGGATCGGCGTATACGACAGCATGTTCCAGTTCCTGCCAATATCCAGCAACTTCAAACAGCCATTGAAGAGGAGTGGACCAACATTTCACAGGCCACAATCAACAACCTGATCAACTCTATGCGAAGGAGATGTGTTGCACTGCGTGAAGCAAATGGTGGTCACACCAGATACTGACTGGTTTTTTATCAGTCACACATTAGTTTGGGGACCAGTTCTCATTATTAACTAACTATTAACTATGAATTTTGCTTCAATGAACTCCTAATTTGCTGCTTATTAATAGTTAGTAAGGTAGTTATTAAGTTTAGGTATGGAGTAGGATTAGGGGATCTGCAGAATAATGCATTAATATAATGTATGCTAGGATTATGCATGCTAATAAGCAGCTACTGTAGTTAATAGTGAGAGATAGTCCCTAAACTAAATAGAACACTTTTTATCTATTCTTTACAGCTTCAAGCCTGGTGATTTAACTCAAGTTTTAATAGCTTTCTGGGAAGTTCTAATAGACACCACAAAGTGTTATTGCTCATCATCCTTTGAGTGGCAACTGCACTCTCCCTGACTAAAGCATGTTTGGTTTCTACCATTAGAAACCATTTCCTCTATTAACACAGTGAATACTATTTTCTTCTTACTGTAGATGCCACTTTATTTTAGAGGTGGTATATGACATAATACATTAATTCAAATAAGACACATTGTAAACAAATGGTAAGCAGCTTTTAATACAGAGTTTTGGGAAATATAGAGAAAAAAAGAAACCTGCTTTTTCTAAAACTAAAAACTAAAAGAGAAATCATCTATCAAAACCTCTTATCCTTTGTAGTCATGGGGATGCTGGATCTCACCATCTCAGGTAATGGTGGGGGAAACACCCTGGACAATCTTTAACTGCCTGTTATCTGTGTCATTTTGGGATGAGATAACAATGCTGTCATCTGCATTACAGATTATAGATTACAGGTGTTAATTGATTTTTTTTTTTTTTGTCCTGTTCATTATCTGATAGAACCTCCTTTATGTGATGTTTCCGGAGTTACAAAAGACTATAAAATAACTGTGAACAGCTCATGAACACTGTCATCTACTGATGAGCAACATCTTTAGATCCCCATTCTGATTCTGGGTAAGATAATGTGATCTCACATGTGAAATACTTCTGTTGGTGACTGTCACTGCAGGTCTATCAATAAAAGTTAACACATACAGCTGTACATCACTTGTTCACTCTCTAGTGTTCTTGTTTAGGAGAAGCAAAAAACATAATTAGAGAGTAAAATATTGCTAAATTAAACGTGTACTTCTTTCCGGTGATTCTTTGGAAAAAAAAATAAAAAAATGAAAAAAAAAAGGGGGGAAGTTGTGGCCTAAAGGTTAGAGAGTCAGACTCGTAATCCAAAAGTTGCGAATTCGAGTCTCAGGTCCGGCAGGAGTTGTAGGTGAGGGGAGTGAATGTACAGCACTCTCTCCACCCTCAATACCATGACTTAGGTGCCCTTAAGCAAGGCACCGAACCCCTAACTGCTCCCCAGGCGCCGCAGCATAAATGGCTGCCCACTGCTCCAGGTGTGTGTTCACTGCTATGTGTGTGCACTTTGGATGGGTTAAATGCAGAGCACAAATTCCGAGTATGGGTCACCATACTTGGCCGTATGTCATGTCACTTTCACTTTTTCACTTTCATTCATCGGTTCATAAACACCATCATGTACACTGTAAAAAACATCCAGTTTCAAACAGTAAAATATTGTTATTTCAATAGTTTAATCCTGTAAATTAACAGCCAAAGGCCCATAGATTAATCACTTGATGTAAATTTGCAGCATTTAACTGTAAAACCAATTGGTGCCTGAAAAAAAACTGTGCACTGTAATGGAAAAAAAAAACTTGCACTGTAATGGTGCATTCCAGTCCTCCTGGGAAGTTCGTATTTACGAGTTGAACAAGATGGATCATGGCGATTTAACTTTTCTGCATAAAATTCTAAAATCTTTTTTTAATTCTTTCTATTTTTATTAAACTTATTAAGGTGATGTAAACTGAATCATTACATATTCTATGGTAATTATACTACATTATAATATTTTGTATATGTAACTTATGTAGTTGTATGACAAAAAAATAATTTTATTAATTTCAGCCAATTTACTTTGAATACAGACGCTGCATATCTACAGTCTTTGGCTGCATCCATTGCATCCGACACGTTTTCTCACAAACTCAGAAACTCTGGGCTTAAAGAATATTTCGAGTCTCCCGCTCATAATAACGACTTTGTGGTGGCGTTCATGTGTGTTCGACTCGTAAATACAATCTATCCGACATGACTTGAATGCACCATAAAAGGCAGCATGTGGGGGGTGGGGATTTTTCAACGCAGTCCTCATTTTCAAAAACAGCGCAGTCAACGAGATTACTTCACCTCCATTGTTCATGGTTCAAGGTTAAAGGTAAGTTTGTCTCTGTTGTTATTTCATTATTGTTGCTCCCAACTTGTAAAATCATGTCAAGAGGTATTTGTGACTGTGCTACTTGACGTGAATCACATTTTGCAGACAGTCCTCAACAGGTCAAGCATTCGGCTAGTCAGTTTTCTCCGACCTCCGATTTATTACAGCGAATTCTTTGCTTCGTTAAAAAGGTACTACTTTGATATATGTTTGATTTTCTTTTGTAGAAACCCTTTAATCTAAATGTTAGCAACATTTACATATATATGTAGGAGGCCTATTCAAAAAGTTGAAGAGGTCATTACTGAAAAGCGAGGCAGTGGCAGATTTTTGACTGTTTTTCAGCGCGAATTGTGTTTTGCAGACAAACAGTTCTCAACGGGTCAGGCATTTCGCTAGCCGGTCTTCTTCGTTGAATTCCTTTGTTTGGCTGAAGAGGTTATAACCCGAAATAAATTATTTTATTCTTTTTATCTTATACAGGAATCATTCACTCCATGTACTTGTATTTCTGAGACAGTAAACGGTTGGTGTCATCTGAAGTCTTCGCAAATTCACACTGGAGCTAGTGTGATCTGTGGTTTCCTTTGGATGGGTATCCTGAAGTAGAAACAAGAAGTCAGAAAGAGAATAATTAGTGTACTAGCTGCTGTTCACAGCATTTCAGTCAAAAGATGCTTGTGCATTTGGTCCTATTTCCTCAGTTATTATTGGTCATGAGGGAATTATGTGAATGCTTGAATAAAGAGATTTTTAACCTAGATTTAAACAGAGAAAGTGTGTCTGAGTTTAGTAGATAAATGCAAAAAAGCTCTACCTCCTTTAGTTGACTTTGATATCTTTGGTACCATCAAAAATCCAGAGTTCTGTGACCTTAAAGAGCATAATGGATTATAACAGAGAAATAGATTATAAGACAGAAAGAGCTATTAAATATAAAGGAGCTAAACCATTTAGGGCTTTATAGGTAAGTAAAATTATTTTGTAATCTAATAACTTCATGGGTAGCCATTTTAAAGATGACAAAATAGGAGTGATATGATGACCTAGAAAGAAATCTAGCTTCTTTATTGAAGATACAAGGCAACCACCTAGTAGTGCATTACAATAATCCAGTCTTGATTTTATGAATGCATGAACTAACTTTTGTGTCAAATAATATACCTGTAGTGGCTAATGAACTGGAAGTGTCACACTGTAACCTTTGAAACCAGGATTTGGGGAATTCAACTCGGGCATCAGAACAAACAATTTGATTCTTGAATGAACCGCTCCTTTGAGCCAGTTCTCAGGAAGAAACTGGTCGAGCCAATTCGCAAAACAAAATTTAGTTCTGGGTTGATGGCGCAAGATGTACAGCCGAAGTAGCATGTTTGACTCAAAAATAACCAAATGAGCCTGTTAAACCAATTGTCAAAGTTCGCCAAGGATTACAGAGGATTCTGACAAGTGAGTTGCTGACATTATGCACATGCGTCTTATCACCAAGGACTTGAATGAGCCTGATGTTCAATGCAAGTTTCTTTAATAATAAACAAAACATACTGGAAATATGCTTAGTAGTAGATTTATTAAATAGGCCTGCATTTATTAAAACATTGAAAAACCTGATATTTACTGTTTATTGTGCATGCAGATTAAATTAAGTTGTTAAGCTAAATCAATGATTTTACAAAATTGGTTTATTCTTTTACATACTTTAGACATGCAGAACATATCCCTGTTTGTGCATCAATATCTGTAATGCATGCTGTAAGTGCGAAACTTTTAGGAAACTTATCCAAGATGTAGGGTACTATATTGGTCTGTCATATCTGACATGAAGGATCAGCAAATGAAACTGACCACATGTGACCATATGCATTCACACAAATAACTTTATTTGAATGTTTCACTAAAATAACATGACACTGAGTTGTTAGAAAAGAAATGCCTAGTGATATCATTGCATTTTTTTTTTTACCTTTCTGAAAGAACCAGTTTGCCAAAATGAATCAGACTTTGCATCACTATTCATCAGGCAGGAGTTCAGTGAGGACAAAATTTAATTTTTCATTATTCTCGAAAAGGTGAGGGAGAGGGGATAGGGAAGAACTGTAACTTAAACCTGAGACACACTGTACGATTTTCGGCTGTCCCAGACAAAGTCTGGCATCGTGAAACAATCGTGGTGCTAATTGGTGCTCTTATGTCGTACAGTGAGAGAGGTTCAAAGATGGCCGTTGTCATGGTCTTGCGACCAAAGATAGCCAACGGTACAGCATGATCACCGCACAGTGTGTTTGCTGTTACAATCCACATTACTGACCAACCAATAAAAATGCGACATGAAAGCAACGCGACATGGTGCTAAAACATAAAACTGCTTAGCTCAAGCTCTTATTCCTTCCTCTTTCGCGCTTCAACTTTTTTCAGAACACATAAAAACTACACTGCTAAAATGTGATTTATCATGCTCTTTTTGTTTACCACTAGTGCATGCTGATGACTTTTTTTTCTTCTATAGAAACTTGCGTCGTAGCGGAGTCAATAGGTGTCATCATCGTACAGTCTACACACATGTCCTAGCCAAGTTTATTAGATCCGTGTCACACAGTGTGACATGCAATGATCTTATAGGATTGCTAAAATCGTGCAGTGGATTACGGGCTTAAGGTATTTCTTCCTACCTGGGTTTGCCCTTGGTACAACAACTTACTGGAAGCAAGGCAGAAGAGATGGAAGGTTAGTTAAGAGGATATGCCCACTAAGATTGTGCTCTCAAGAGCTTGTCTTTGTCCAGCGTCTGGGCCTGCTCACCTCCCTTTCTGGGTTCTTACCATTCTCTTTTATGAGGTGGTTGTTGATTGTGCCTAAGAGCCTGCACCTGAGGCTCCCTGAAAAGGTGAACAACTGTGTTGGAGGAGCTATCCTTGGTCCTGAACATTCTTACACTGATGATGCTCTCTATGGTCATGAAGGTGTCTATGTTGCTCTGTGGGGGACCATGCTCTTTCTGGCCACCACATACCCCCCTTTCCAGCTCCAGGCTCCTGCTTGGAGTGCATGTCCCGAAGCAGTCATGTGTCCTGGACATGGCATCCACATTCGCATGACAATTCTCAGCCCGTGATTTTTTGCATTTTTCCCTTTGTTTTGAGACATCCATTTAAGCGGGGTATGATCAGCTACTAACATTTACATTTACATTTAGTTATTTAGCAGACGCTTTTATCCAAAGTGACTTACAAAAGAGGACAATAGAAGCAATCAAAACCAACAAAAGAGCAACAACATGCAAGCCATATGACAACGCTCAGTTAGCCATAACGCAGTACACATAGAAAGGTTTTCTTCTTTTTTTTCTTCTATTTTTTAAGTAGATAGAATAGAAAAAAGAAAGCTAGTGTTAGTTTTTAAAGAAAAATTTGCAGTTAGAGAAATTAATTTTATTTTAAAATAAATGATTTTAAATAAAAAGACGACAGATAGATCAAATAGAATTAGAATAGAGAGTGATAGAGTTAGAGGGTCAAATAAAGATGGAAGAGATGTGTTTTTAGCCATTTCTTGAAGATGGCTAAGGATTC
>JAFVLL020036118.1:0-11119 GCA_021397915.2 Tor tambroides | reverse complement strand
TCTTTGCCATGTAGAAATATAATTTCTACCAAAAACAGTGATTGATCTGGTTACTGATATTGGACTGCTATTATTTTGAACACAACTGTATATGTATACTTTAATATTTGTAATTTATTTGTGTTTAATCAGAATGTCATAACTCGATCTTCCAGTGAAAAAAAACAAGACTTCTCTCTGATGTTGTATGCTGGGCTTCTCCAATCATTTAGTTTACTTAAATCCTGCCTCTCCACAATTGACTGCAAGCTCGTTTTCGTTTTTGAATGGAACGCCCACATCTCAAAATCCAATCAACAACTGATGCATATAGAAGCAAGTCCCCTCTCTACATTTGTTTCTTTTTCAATAATCCATTACACTCAGATGTATGTCACAATACGAAAGAAAATATGTGATTCTACTATTTTCATTGTGGCATATAGTTGGAATCTATGAACGATGTGCAGTGAAATGCTGTAAATTTTATAATGTTTTGGACCCTTGTTTTTTACACCTGTATTTTGCATTCAATCAGATGAAGGTTTCATGTAACGTTTTAATTTAATTCAACGTATTAATATTTAACTAGGAGTACGTTTAATGGACATTTTGCGGTGATATTGAAATCTCTATAGCAAGTGTAGTAAAATTCCCCCAACATTTTTATCGACTACTGGAATTTTATTATTGTGACCGTGCTAAACGGCATAGTGAAAGTGAATTTTGAGTATTTGAGAGGAAAAGCATGTGTCACACGGGAGGTTATCACATAGTTTTCTTGTGACGCTGTGAATCTCGGAGGTCTCGCTGTCCGTTATCGCAGTGGAGCAGCTGTTACGGTTCTGAATCAGCACATGCCTGAGCGGTGATGTAATGGCCCAACTGTAAACAGCCGTCTGTGTGTGGCCTGGCCATGACCCAGAGTCAATACACACACACACACACACACACATACAGCTCCGTCTGGCTCGGGAATGCCCCCCTTCTTTTTTTTTTTTCTTTTTTTGCCCAGTGTTTTTTCCCACTGTTGAATGAAGTGAGCGGTGAGGGAGTTCTGGGTGATGTTTGTATACATGAGTGAATTGCGGGCAGGGAGACCTTAGTTGGCCCACTTTCAACCACTTTTTTCAAGCCTGTTTTCTTTTCTGAAGTGTATTTGCTGAGGGAAGTCAAGTATCCACTTTTCCTCAAAAGATGCTGTAATTAATTTTCTTTTGGCTTGATACCCGTAGTGTTATTGGGATATTGGGCCCAGATTGCTGTAGACTTTAAAGGGAGAGTTCAAACCCAAATAGCTTTTTTCTCCTTCTGTAAAATTTTGTAATTTTTTTTTTCTTGACATTTAGTTGTAAATTCTACTTGTCAACTTTCACTTAGGTAAATTGATTGGCTGACACACATGAGGTTTTGTCAGTAATTTCTACCATATTGGCCATCATTTTACAGCAAAAGTGTTTTGGCAGGGCTCGAAATTGCAACCGTTTTGGTCACATATGCTCCTGGAATTTAATCTGCGCGACCTCAAAATATATTTGGGAACATTTGTGCGGGTGCGAGTCATTGTTGTGGTGCGACTTGTTTTCATTTCTTTACAAATCTTTCGCTAATTACTGCACAGTATGCCTGCTGTAAGCTGATAGAGTGACGGCTTCGCTGTTCTATCCAACATTACATAACCAATTAAACTTCATCTTTACATTCCTAACTTTAATGCAGATTTTAGATATTAGCCGTCAATCACTCCCTGTCACTGACACTGCGCTCCGTTGAAACTCTGATCCGGCCAGTTTTTCTCCGCATATTTTTTTTTCCCCAACCAATCTCTGTTCCAGATTTGCATAAACTGCATTGCAATTAGGGGTGTGCGATATGACGATTTTTGATTGTGGACGATTAAAATGTCTCCACGATCTGCTTTTGAAGAAATATATCGCACAGAGCACATTCTATCAGTTACAGTTCTGGCACCTCCGTCTCAATATAACGTTACTGTACAACACGACATACATTCACATCAAATGTTAACTCAGCGGTAGAGTTACACTCATGGACACTGCACTTATTCGCAATCACAAAATGAAATTATTTGCATGTGCTTTAAAGTTAAATATTTTGCATGCTGTTCTGACGTGCGCCTTTTCGGAGCACGTACATTTGGAGCACGCACACTATAAATCCTGTCAATCGGCACCTGATTACTAGACTAAATTATCTTTCGCGTCTGGTTTGGTTCAGGTGTTCAGTCAGTCAGACCATTCTGTTTTTGCTTCAGATATTGAAATTATACAATCTAATTTAAATCAGAAACTGCTTATGTATGCAGCATCTTTGTTTGGATTGTGTTTAGAAATGCAGTGGTTGCCTCTGATTTAAATGGCTATGAGAATTTGACCTGTAATTGTGAAAATAAACATCTTGTTCATGTACTCATATTTTCATTTTTTCTTGTCCCTTGCTTAAGGCATAAAAGAAATATATATAAAAAAGTCTTCCAGAATCAGCCCATTTTCTTCTAAAGCATCAGCAATCAGAATCGGCCATGAAGAATCAAGATCAGTGCATTACTAAAAAGAAATGCTGGGACAAGTGTGTGGCAAAGTATTCAGGATCAGGTTCGACTGGTAAAACTATTAATCATCAGGATGTTGCTGGCTGTTCCGCTCAATTGGCAATTGTGGTGCTCCTTAATATTCATTGGGTGCGCCTAAATTTTTTAAACAAACATTTCTGATTCAAATAAATGCTCGTCTTCAGAACACAATTTAAGATATTTTGGATGAAAACCGGGAGGCTTGTGACTGTCCCATTGACTGCCAAACAAATAACACTGTGAAGGCACAGAAAAGTATAAAAAACATCGCCAAAATAGTCCATCTGCCATCAGTGGTTCAACCGTGAAGTTATGAAGCTACGAGAATACTTTTTGTATGCAAAGAAAAAAAAAATTTGTCGTCTCTGCATCAGCGTAGCGCTATTTTGGAGAGTATCCACTGGATGCAAACTGCGTACGCTGTTCTGTCAGCCACGCCACACGGATACGTCTTCTACGTTTATTTACGCTTTGATTTGAACGAAAACAGCGTATCCTTGTGGCGCGGCTGACACAGAACAGCATACACAGTTTGCATCCAGTGGATACTCTCCAAAATGGCGCTACGCTGACGCAGAAGAGACGAATTGTTGAATAAAGTCTTTTTTTTTCTTTGCGTACAAAAAGTATTCTCGTCGCTTCATAACATTACGGTTGAACCATTGATGGCAGATGGAGTATTTTGCCGATGTCTTTCATACTTTTATGGACCTTGACAGTGCAGTTCACTATGCAGTCAATGGGACAGTCACAAGCCTCCCGGTTTTCATCCAAAATATCTTAAATTGTGTTCCGAAGACGAACGAAGCTTTTACGGGTTTGGAACGACATGGGGGTAAGTGATTAATGACAAAATTTTCATTTTGGGGAGGAGTAACCCTTTAATGCATTTTTTGATCCCTTTACGCAGATTGTCTACTTTTACGGTTGATATCAGTGCACAGTCTGCTTTTTAGACATGCCTCAGCATTTCTGCGTGAACAGCCGTTCTGCTTGTGTGAATCACAAGTCTGTGGATGAAGCAAAATTATGGGCTGGTGTCATCATGCTGTCTGCAACTGTCTAATTATCTTATTCTTTGTGAATCAAGGCCTGCTAATGTACAGTACCATGACACAACTATCTGGTTGGTTTGAGCCCTTCAATAGCTGCATGATTGTTTTATTTTTTCTTGCTTAATTTAGTTGAGTTTTTTTTCATGAGTCTTCCTCTCTTTTCTCCATAGGAGACTCTGCAGGAGGGTTATGGTAGCAGGGGCCAGTCTGGGAAACCAAACCACGATGACATGGGTCTTACTCAGCAGGACCGTCCGTCCAGCCTCCCGGTGAGACATTACAGTCCAAAATTAGTCTGAGATTTTAAAGACTGCCTGACCTAGGTGTTTGATAAAGACTTATTTTTCTAGAAATACTTTTAAGAGTTCTGTATATGCATTTCTCAAGTGGATATGGTAGTATAGTATAGAGATATCACAAACACCCTGGTACGTGTGGAGAAAATGTCCTTTTTGCCTCCACTCGCACATACAAAGACTTCTGGTTGTAAGTTGCACTGTTGTGTGCCTTCTCAGAGCTCTATTTTTCAGTGCTCTGGTTGTGATCAGAATTGGATACTTTTCCAAAACCCTCTTTTGCGCTCTGTTGCATCGAAATTGTCTGCACCAGTTGTTCTCAACTGGTGGGTCATGACCAAAAATGGGTTGAAGGTCTGTTCTGACGGAGTCCTGGACAGTGAGGAAAAGCAATGCTAAATGCAAATAATAGAATGAAACTTACCATATAATAGTGCATAGTTGGAATGGAAAAATAAATAGGCTTATCATCTTTTAAAAAGGAGGAGAAAATGTTGTCCATACCATATGCTGTTGACAAACAAACTCTTTTTCACTGAATTATCAACAGGCAGATATTTATTACAATTTAAAAATTGGGTAACACTTTATTTCGATAGTCCACTTTAGACATTCTACTAACAATAAGTAACTTTGCAACTACATGTCAACTAGCAGTCATTAAAGTATTAGCAGACTGTCTGTTTAATATCTTCTAATACTTTATTTTGATGGGTCCACAACATACAACATACTGACTATGAGAAACTTTGCAAGTATATGTCAACTTATTCTACTAACCCTAAACCTACCCTAACAGTCTACTCTGAGAGTTAGTAGACATGTAGTTGCAAATGAATGAGAATTAGTTGACATGTAGTTGGCATGTATTTACAAAGTTACTTATAGTTAGTAGAATGTCTAAAGTGGACTATCAAAATAAAGGGTAACCAAAAATTGTTATTATTATTTATTTTATGGATTAAATATTTTATTGATTCATTTTTAAGTTTGTAAGATGAATATTTTATTGTATTTTTAAGCAGCATTTTACCTTCTATTTAACAAACAGTTCACTTAAAAAGAAGGTTATGTCATAATTTACTCTTTATTAAGACTTTTTCTCTTTGGAACATGAAAAGGGATGTTAAGCAGAAGGTTCATGTTGCTTATTTTCATATAGTAAATACAGTTAGTGGCCAAAAATGAACAAAAAAACACCAAGACTTTCTTTTATTCTTTTATACATGAAAAGAGATGTTAAGCAGAATGTTCATCTTGCACTTTTTCGTAGAATGAACGCATTTAGTGGCCATTGGCTGTTCCAAAATGAGCAAAAAAGCCATAAAATACTATAAAAGTCATCTTCATTGTGATTGCGTTGCGTGATTACACAGGAACCAGTGGCTTGTCATTGAGGTTAGGTGATATTGAACTTCACTTGACAAGTAGGAACCACTTGAGTTTTTGTTCCACGGAAGAATGAGGTCAGATGGGTTGGGGACGACATGAGGGTAACTAAATTCATTTGGTAAACTATTCCTTACAGTGTGATATTGTCCTTTATTCACTGATCCGTAGGGCTGGGTATCGTTCAAAAATTTTCGATACCGATACCGATACCTTGAGTTCGATACCGGTTCCTGAACGATACTTTTTTCGATACCAATTTTATGAAATCAATTTTAACAAGATTACATTATCTCAAAAAACTTTGGTTTTATTTTTTTCAGCTTGTTGACATTGATACAGACTCAAAGACTCATCTCCTGAGCCACTGCACAAAGGAACAAAATATATCCAACACAATAAATCAGTGCAAATAATTTTAATAAAGCTCAAATAGTTTTCAGTTTACACTAGTGTTTGTTCGTTTTAAAATGCATAGCTCAGACAGAATCTTCATTTCTATTAATTTATTCTAGGTTGTTAAAGACTTCAAGAAATTGAAAATCTTTATCCACTTTCATAAGTGGGTGTTTTATTTTCTTTCACCATACGTTTTATTGTTATTAAATTCTGTGTTGTACTATGTGTAATTATTTGAATGCATAAAAACTAAGTTTATTCAAATTTATTCTTAAAATAGCCTTATGAAATGTTTTATTTTTCCTCAGAAATTCTGTGTTCTGTATCTGGTTTTCAAGATACTTTATTTTGACGAAGGCTATGAATACCTTTACAGTTGTGTGTGTGTATGATACGACGCTTAAGCCTTACTTCCAAATCAAATGGTAAAATGCTCGTGGAGTGACTCTCAGAGCAGTTCTGGAGATGTTGTTCATGTGTTTATGTCCTCATTTTGACGGCAGACGCTGAAATCACCGCGAAGGCCACGCGCGTCTTCAGCTCAGTGCAATAAACACAACCGCGATATAAGAGCAAACTGCTCCGTGCGTCGACCTTCTCGCAGATATCAAACACTGATCAATCAGCGCCAAGGCCGCTTCTAGTGAAACACACCTAGTGCTGCAGGCTTATTGCCTCACTGACGTTGATGAGATTAACCCCTTAGGTATCGAAATTTGGTACCGAACGACAAGACGTTTTTCGATACTCGGTGGTATCGAGGCAATTCGGTCGGTGCCTAAAAAGTATCGAACTCGATACCCAGCCCTACTGATCCGTGAAGATATTCACAAGGTTCAAATGATTTATGAGGATTTCCAAATTGCTAAAGGAATTCCAGTTACCATCCATTTCCTAAAAATAGTCATTCAGCCCTGCTGCCCTCATAAAGCTCTCAGTGTTTCCAGTGAGTAGAGAGTCAGAAGACGCTGCTTGGGTATTTAAACGAGTGGAACTGCAGTCTCTGGTGCTGTCATGATGGCTTTCCCGCAGGGGTTTGATGACTGAGGTAATGTTGTTTAAAAGCCCCAGGCGGCTGCTGGTATCATGCCGGCAGACCTATTTTTAGATGTGTCTGACACAATGGCCCAGTGAACTCTCAGCCAAGGACAAAGAGAATAACAGCAGAAGGAACGGCCAGTCTGCACTGTGTGTGTGTTTGGATAATTATCTCAAAGCGTCTCTCACACAGTAAAGTACTACACCAGATCAGTGGAAGAAAAGTACAAAGAAACACCAGATGTTCATTTAGCATGAACTACACAAATGAAATAAAAAAGAAAATCTTGTGGAAAAACCTTCAGAAAACATGGGTTAAGACCACAGAGAACCTATTTTTCAGCCTAAGCTGTATTTGTATCCACCACTAGTCCACTTTTGCCTTAAAGACGGTTTGCCATACACTCTAAAAAAAAAAGGTGCTATATAGCACTAAAAGTGGTTCTTTGGCTTGTAATCATAGGGGAACCTCTTGGTGCTATACAGCACCAAATCTTGGTGCTTCAGTGGTTCTTCAGCGGTTCTTCGGCATGACTGAGGGGCTATATAGCACCGCTATCGTATACAGAACCTGTTAAGCTCCTGTATGGTTCTTCAGTGGTTCTTCACCGGTTCTTTGGGGTGATTAAGGTGCTATATAGCACCACTGCCGTACAAAGAACCTGTTAAGCCCTTTAAAGGTTCTTTACAAGCCAAAGAACCACTGTTGGTGCTGTTTAGCACTATTTTTGTTGAAGAAATACAATGCAATACGACACCTCTTATGGTTCTACATAGCACCATTTGACAAAGGTGCACCTTTAAAGATATGGTGCTATATAGCACCAAAAGTGGTTGCCCTATGATTACGAGCCATGAACCACTTTTAGATATATCACCATTTTTTTTTGTGTAACAAAGGAAGACGGCAAACAGCTAAACTCAGTTTTGCCCCTTGCCTCTGAGGACCTGTTACTGTGGCAATTTAATGACTTACAGCCCATTAATATGAACTGATGTTTTACTGAATTATTCCTACAATTCAATTAAAAATAGAAGTAGGATCAGCATGATAGCAATAAGAAAAAATACACTCTGTCATGAATGAAGCAAGTTTTGGAGCTTCACATGTCAGATGCTGGAGGAAATTTGCCCTTTGGTCTTCTCCACCTGGTCGTGCTCCTAATTGTGGAATCCCCATGAAATCTGACGTGATTTTTAAACACATTTGGCTCATTGTCTCTTTATTTATGAAAGCATAAAGTAATCCACCTTACTGGCACCAAAAACAGTGTGAGCTTTGCACGGCATAATCCGCTGTCATGCTTCCTGACTGCAGAAAGTCCTTGAAAATTATTTTTGAAGTAAACATTTTTGAAGTAAGGTATGATAGTGGATGTTGACGTGGCCTTCAATGTGGGTACATTTGCCCTTGGAGATCTAGAGCTCCTGACATCTCATATAAAGTACCCTTTGAAATGGGAAACAGCCTTGAAAATATGTGCTACAGGCAAAACTGTAAAAACATCTCAAATGTGGATGTACAGTGTAGTTTATGCATTATGTATGTTACAGAGTCATCCGCAGATGTGTGTTGTTCCCGAATGAATTACTTGAGTGAATAATTCAATGACTCATTTGTAAAGGCAGTCACTTATTTGGCCTCAAATCAGCGTTTTTGAACAAACTGGTTGAGTGAATGATTCAATGACTCACTCGTATATCAGCGTTGCCTGCACTAACCCCTGACCCACAGACTGTCCAGAACGTTGCAAACACAGACAAGTGGAGCAGCGTAAACCGTTAAACTCTGTTGTACTAAATATCAGCACTCTTGGATAGCTAGACCGAACTAACTGTCGTATCGTGCAGAATTTATACACAATCTTCTGCTAATCTTAACCTTTTCACTCACTGTGCAACGTCACACGAGTCATGAGTGGCTGTGCGAGTTGTCTCTTTGATGATATTAATTGTGATGGCTGTATCGCATTGCGGCACTGCTGCTGGGGTAAACACGTCCAGATACTCCTGAATCATTTGTACATGACGTAGCTGCGGTTTTCTTCTTTGTTTTCTGTTTTCATGGGATTGATATATCAAACCTCCAGGAGAGATCATCCAGTATCGCTGTCCGAATGTGTTTGTCCTTCAAAGTGTTAACTGCCCTCCAGTCTATCGCCCTCTGAGAGCTTTATGAAGACACTGCTCAAGATCCTGTTGGTGAACTTCATCCGCTTTGTTGATTTTTATGGCAACACAGACCCCTGCTGATGAGCTGACCTTGTTTGGGTGCCTCTGTGCCGGTAGAGGCTCTTGATGGTTCGACCTTTCAGATGTGTCTGTGAGCTGTCATTTTTCTTCTCGGTGGGGTTTTATGTCTGGATTTACGGCAACTTCTCAGTCTCTTTCACTCTTTCGGTCATCAAAGGTTTCATTTTAACTGTTTACTTCACATCCTGTCATGTCAGATTGATTTGCCATCTTTGATATTGTGTCTGATAATAAATTCTTGGGGTGGAAGTTGCGATATCCCATACATGAAAAGCATAGCACAATTTTCTACTTCCAAAGAGTTTTTTAGATAAGATATCTATCTCACTTTCTGATTTTAACAGTTAAATGTAATTATTAGCAAATTATGACTTTTTCCAAGCATTGAATTCATAAAGAACAAAGAAAACAAAAAGACACAAATGAAGATTGCAGTGCTTGAAGTTTTTAACAAACAGCATCAGGAGTTCAAGTAATTGTGCAAAAATAGATGAAAAATAATACAAGAAGAGTTAATTATAAAATCTACTTAAATGGTTTGCATAGTCTTCAGTGGATAGTTATCAGGTTTCAAACAAATAAAGGGACAGTTCACCCAAAAATTAAAATTCTGGCATCATTTACTCACCTTCATGTTGTTCTAAACCTGACTTTCTTTTGTTTGTGGAACATAAAAGAAGGTATTTTGGGAAATTTTGAGTTTTTTGTCAATACAAAGCCAATGATGATAAAACTAGTTGGTTACCGACATTTTTCAAAATATGTTTTGTATTCTATAAAAAGACAGCCAACAGTTCTTTTATTATTGATTTCATGCTGATGGTTGAGAAGACAGCCTGAAAGTTAAAAATACAACCAATTTTTTTATCGTTTTATTATTGCTTTTAGACACAATTTCTAGATGATTATTATTTTTATTTTCATATCACTTTTTTGTAATCCTAATTTATAATAATTCTAAAATGCAAAATTATTTGTAATATTAGGCCTAGTGTGATTCTTGTCATTTATACTATTTGAGCTAACCGTCTGAATGGTCATTTAAGACATTATTACAGCATTATGTTTCTGTGAAGTTGCTTTGGAACTCTGTCCATTGTGAAAAGAACTGTATAAATTAGTGCTGTCAAACGATTAATCGCGATTAATCGCATCCAAAATAAAAGTTTTTGTTTGCATAATATATGTGTGTGTTCTGTTTATATTTATTATGTTTATATAAATACACACACACTATATATTTGAAAATATTTACATGTATTTACATATTTATATTCATATAATTTATATTATAAATAAATATATTTAATATATAAACATAACATGAAATGTATACATGCATGTGTGTGTATTTATATATACATAATAAATATACACAGTACACATACATATATTATGTAAACAAACTTTTATTTTGGATGCGATTAATCACGATTAATCGTTTGACAGCACTAGTATAAATATAATTGATTAGACTTGAATGCTATTTAAACAGCTGATGATATTCATCATTTGTAAGTCACTTTGGATAAAAAAACATCTGCTACAAAAAAAAAGTCATTGTTGAAACAATACAAAAAAGGAGCTACTTTACATATATGAATACTGTTGATATAGCTATTCTTTGTGAATACTGGTATGAAGGAAACACTGATACAAGCTCTGTGTGTCTATCCACTTTTGAACAAATCTACACACAACCCCTCTCTGTTAGTATGATGAAGTGTGTCAGCTGCCAAGATGTGTCTATGAGAGAAGGATTACACATCTGTAAGAGCTCATCACAGCTGGCTTATCTTTTGTGTTGGAGAGAGAGGGAGGTTATAAGAACAACCTCAGTGCTGTTTATCTGTGTATCAAAGCTTCTGTCACCTGCAGTTTGCTCAACGCTCACCTCTGTGAAGGGTAAAACGCTGTTTCTTTGGCAGCCCTTGTGTTGCTGTAATCGTAAATGGCTTTGTCTCAGCAGCGGAGCCGTGCGCGCACACTCTCACACACATTTTATTCATGTCTCCCCCTGTGTCATCTTTCTGAACAAATATTGCTTTGGTGTTCTGCTTTATTTTTTAAACCTCTTTTTTACGTGCCTTGGGTATTATGGGCTGGCGGGAATCTCT
>JAFVLL020036117.1:0-16530 GCA_021397915.2 Tor tambroides | reverse complement strand
AATCTCAGGTGAATGCTAGCCAGCCATATAAATGCAAGGCTGTGAGCTCATTGGCTGCATATGCAACATGAACCAATCAGCTTGTGCCAAGTCGTTAAACTCTCCGAATATCATAGTTACATTAACAACCCGTCAGCCTGCACCATCTAGAGTTTCATAGCTGAACTATACATGTGTGTGTGTGTGTATATATATATATGTCTGTATGTATATATATATACATATATATACATATACATATATATATATATATATATATACATAAACAAAGAACAAAGCTAATGTTTTTGTTATTTTAGTACAAGTTAAAGTAAATTACAATGTTATAACTAACTAAAATAAAAAGTTTTTAATTGTTCATTTTATTTCTGCTAACATTTATTATTTAGAGTAACAGAAATATTTTTTAATGGATTTAATTTTAGTTTCAGACTGACTGTTTTAGTTAACTATAATAACCCTGGCTACCATGGCCCAATTAACCTAGTAGATGCCGTAGCTAAAAATGTGTCTTCATTCTTTCCATATGATCCAATGCCGTATCTGTAAAGAGTAAAATATCCACTTTTTTTTGTTTTCAAGCAACGTATCAATCATTTTGAAATTATATATTTATAATATTTTATAACTGTATAATACATTTTTTATTATATATTTTAACAGCACCTTTTTCGTATTTGAATGGCTCTTATAAGCGTGAAGTGGACAGAAAAAGAAAAAAAGTAGGGCCCCAGTGGAGGTCTACAAGGGCATTCTTCATGCCATAATTTTTACACACTAGGGAGGACTGGCTTATATTTTTGTGTGACAGGTTTTGAACATAATGCATTGTGAAATAATTCACAATATGGGGTGGGTGACACAGACGCGCTCTCAATATTCAAATGCAGCGTGGCTCATAAACCTGGCCACCTCGACAGTCTGTTCTCCATCAATCAGCGGCTGTCCCCATCACTTGGCACCCATATGAATATATGAACGCATGACTGCCGCAAACTCTCATAAGACAGTGACACAAAAGCAAGCAGAACTCAGTTATATTTTTTGGATGGGAAAGAACGAATACATATTTTATAGTTGTAATGATAATGCCAGTTTAAATATAGGCCTATAAGAATTTGGAAATGTCTGGATTCACTGACGGCGTCGCCCTACTGCTGTCGTATTACACACAAAAACTAATGGCATGAAACAAATACTCGCATCACCCCAGTGAAATGAACAGAATGGAGGACATTGGATCATATGGAAAGAATGAAGAATATTTAGGAGAAATGACAGGCGTGTGTCAGGGGGAATGTTTATTTATCATACCCAGCGCTCCTCAGATAGAGATGGATGGCGTGGAGCAGAGGCTGATGGATAGAGACGGGGTCTCAACGTGTGGTCCTCTCCATGAATTAGATTCAAAGGGAAAGGGAGCATAACAAGCTGGGAAAATCAGTGCTAAACAAAGCGAGAAGGAAAAAGGAGACTCAACTTTTAGGCATACATGATCAGCACATTGGCCAAATGATGTCATCCATCAGAGAGGACACAGCAATTTGCCATCTATTTCCTCATCCATCAAACCTGATGTGTGTGAGTCTGCGCATGTTTGGGGGTGTGGGTGTTTGCACAGGGTATGGAGGCAGTTTTGGGAGTGAAAAAGAGGATATAAATATAAAAGGAGCAATAGTATTTTCAGATGTCAATATGTGTTGATTGATGTGCTTTAACCCACATTGCAAATAAAGATAATTACACAGAAACCACATCATATATCCCCCACAACCCTGTATCCACAAACACTTACCTTCGTGTTCTTCAATCTTCTTAGATCCCTCATTGTTTGAACATGATGTCCGCACTAAGAAAATAAGATTGATTAATGAGTGACTCTCAGTACCACAAACAATCTGTCAGTTTATCAGCAGTTTATACCGTTACTGTATGTAGTTTTCCTTTCCTTTATTTCAACATCCAATGCATAAAATCATTGTCAAGCTTCTGGTTTCAGTGCTATTGATTATCCTTGTCTCAACTGTGTAGCCATAACAAGACTTGATCAATATCTGCCGTAGCCTTAAATCAGGGGTGCCCAAACTCGGTCCTGGAGGGCCGGTGTCCTGCAGACTTTAGCTCCAACTTGCCTCAACACACCTGCTGGGAAGTTTCTAGTATGCCTAGTAAGAGCTTGATTAGCTGGTTCAGCTGTGTTTAATTGGGTTGGAGCTAAACTCTGCAGGACACCGGCCCTCCAGGACCGAGTTTGGGCACCCCTGTCTTAAATGAATAGTTCCTGTTTGTGGTATAAATAATGTGATAAATTGGTCCAGGTCCATGCTCATTAATGTTGATTAGTTTACGTGACTGTCGCATAAATAATGCAAAAAAAAAAAAAAAAAAAAAAGTATTCTTAGTTAAATTATAATATAACTAATTATTATTTAGTTATTTAAACTAGAGTAATATTCGAGCGAGTGCCACTATCGACGATAAAAAGCGGAAATGGCGACAGTTTCTGTGGTGTGAGGAGATAAGGCTAGTCTAGACCTGGTGAACGTGGCACAAACTTTTATCTCTTTATCGTTTCCATAAATCCAACATAACGTCTGTTCTTTGCTGAAACTTACCTGTGGATATCGCCGAAGTGAAGATATGACGCGCGTTTCAAAACAAGATGTTCATCTGGCCCGCCAGCGAAATTATCAATCCTATGGTGAAGGAATGTCTTATGAATATTAATTAGGTCGCGCTCACATTGCCACCTCGAGCCAACACATAATATTATCTAATACTTCCCCCTAGTAATTTCAGTAATTTGGCAGCTGTATTTTAATCTAAAAACCTCTTCTGTTTTCTCGCAACAATGTTTATCACATTATTTAATTAAAAAAAAAAAAATACACTGGTTTAAAAATGAATTCAATTTATTTTGCCTGGTGAAAATGATATTCGTATTGTATTCATATAGCAAACACATCCCACACATACAATAGTAAATACATCTTTTTTTTAATACTTTTTTTGATTGGGGGGGGGGGGGGATTTCCAAACGTTTTTTACAGCTTTATCAATAAGCATCCATTCACTGAAACTAAATCAATGTTTTTAATCATGCTTTGAATATTAGTGAGGTCCGGGGAGGGGAGGGGTTGTTAAATACAACTCAGTGTAAACTAAATATATAGGCTAATCAAAATTTGTTAATACTTTATTATAGTTAGGGGTGGATAATTTTCGCAGCTGTTTATTATTCATGCAACAATACATATTACTGTTATAGTTTTTATTAGGCCTGATAACCATTACTATATAGCTGATAACTTTTAGTGCTCTTATGAATGTTTTTAGCATGATTTGTGAAAATTTAACTACTATAGGCTACTGAATGACATAGCATAGACTTCTTCATGACTTTGCATATTTCATTTCATTCTAACCTACTTGTTCTACAGATCTATGTGTACTAGTTTTAAATGCTACTGTTTGACAGTGTTGATAATGTTTCTGACCGAATGTGGTATCCTGGCTGTCAGCAATAACCTAGTCTCGCGTAGCCATACCTTTAGCCAACGTTCCATGGGCGTGACGTCTGAGGCTGAGACTAGCAATAACCTGACCATGGGCTTTTTTGAGCCCAGTTTAAGTGCCGGTGATCATTGCAGTGTTGCCAGATATTGCTATTAAAACAAACCAAAACCAAAAAATAAATAAAAATAAACCTAAATTATTTCAAATATTTTGCAATTAAGATAATATAAAGATTTTGCTGACCCTAAACTGCAACTTCCCACTTTATTAACTTTCTAAAGTGTCAAATTAGGTGGAAAAGACAAGTCCAAAAACGCTTATAATAGCTGGATCTGGTTGCGCCCGCGCCTTCACTCAGTCACAATTCTCTCAAGCCTCATTCACTCCACCAGCTTCTGGCAGCGATCATTTTCATAGCACGGACGCTAAACATTCTTGCGAACTGTCTAAACTGAATTATACACGTCATGCAGACATTCATATGAGGAGTTTAACAGCAAATTAATCATTCAGAGGACAAATTTTATTTTTGAATAGGAAAAAATTGACAGAGGTCTGGACCTCGATGACCTCATAGCTGGCTACGGGCCTGTTTTTAATTGTATTTTATTGAAAATAATCATGACAATTCTTGAATCTTTAGTAATATTACTGTAATGTGTTTTTTTTCTTTCTTAGCTTAAGCAAAGCATAAGAAAATGAGTAAATAAATACCCTCTGAGACACTTTGCATAAAATAGCAAGAAAGCTCTAAGTGGTAAGGTCTGGCCATTACAAAGCAACCACAAACATAACAGTAATACTTTTGCTACAATTTGTGTACTTCAAAAAATAGTGTTCACTAGCATGCGGTCTTCACCACTGTTTAATTTTCAAAAAACAGTTTAAATAAATCATCGTTTAAAAAACATGCACATAGCAGCTATTGTGCAAGATTTGTGCTGTGCAATGAGGTTGCATGCTTGAACCAACAGCTTAATGTTCCCCCTGGACATCCTGCTGAGAATCTACACACATAGCAATGACCTGTCAATCATTCTTCTAATGCATGCATAGGGAACGGGCTGACGGAAGAGGATTACACTGCCATAGTGACATTTATCTTAATGGTGAACATAAGCTTAGCAGACATAAAGATGTGTGTTTATCCATATCTGTGCATCCATGTGTACAGCGCAGGCCGGTAGAATGAAATTCGGAGTGTGAGGCATTTCACAAGAGTGTGAGGCATTTCACAAAACACAGACATAGTACATGTGGTATTATGGATCGAAAAGTCAACAAAGCAGTTAAATTTGGAGTGGTACCAGATTAAAGAAAGAGACAGGTTGGAGGAAAGGTCACTGTTGGACCTTGGGGTAAATTGTGAAGCATTAGATCCATGAGTACAAACACACACGCAGAAGAGTAGATATGTTATGGGAATGTAAGTTTATCAGGTTTCAGCGAGGTTCTATAAATTCTTCCTCATGGCAGAAAATTTCCCTCGTGTGCCATCCACCTGTGTGCTCAGTATCTGCCCCAGGGCAGGCACCATACCTCCATACACAAACACAATACGTGTGTGAAAACACTTTCACATGAGCTTCATCTTAGTGCTGATCAGGCAGAATTTATAGTTTGGCAAGAAGTGTCTCTATCCATGTGTTAACTCTGTTTTGTTTTGATCAATTTTAAGAAAATATAAATTCAGCCTTCAAAGAACATACCAAAAAGTTTTATATTTCTGTTTAAAGATAAAATTATAAAATAAACTGCACCTTCAAGTTCTCATATGATGTTGACTTTGAGGAGTCAACACCTTAATGATATGTCTAACGATATGTTGAAAAGTGAAATTTAAGTGATACCTAGTTTATACTCAAGGAAAATCCATATGTTCTGTTTTAACAATGGACAAAATCAGCTTTTATCCAACATTTGATAAGTTGTTGAATAAAAAAATCAAATGTATACCACATCACACCTAAAGTATGGCATGTGGCATATAAAAATAGTCAGCAGTTAAATGACATGCATCATTACTGTTTAAATACACTTTACTTTTCGCTATAATTGACACTGATCCAATATAATTGCTTAATCTGTGAAATTACTAAAACACTCAAAATAAAGACAAATCCACAGTATTGTATGTGCCTTTATGTGTTTACACTATAATTTTGGGGTCTGTATTTGTTTATTATTTTATTTTTGAAAGAAATAATACTTTTATTCAGGAAGGTTGCATTAAATTGAACAAAAGTGACAAATGTTACAATGTGAATGTTTTATTTCAAATAAATTGCGTTGATATTGATCAAAGAATCCTGAAAAACGTGTCACTGTTTTATAAAAGTATTAAACAAATAATAAGCAATTTTTCTTGAACATTAGTATATTAACACAATTTTAGCATATAAGAATGATTTCTGAAAGATTACGTGACACTGAAGAATGAAGAACCGTCACAGGAATAAATTACATTTTAAAATATATTACGACAAAAAAGAGTTATTTAAAATTCCAATAGTATTTTACAATATTACTGATTGTACTGTATTTTTTTAAATAAATAAATGCAGTGTATTATTAAAAAATATTACCCAAAACCCAGAACTGTCACCACCAAGCGTTTGTTTGTAAACAGTAACAGCGTACCAAGTTTTTTTAAAATACCAGTACCTATGTTTATTTTTTTCCCCCTGATATAATATATGGCTTTTCCTTTCTTTAAGAGCAAACACTCAAATTGAACCTCTAATGTCAGTGTGAACACCTCGACAGAGGGACAAGAACGATGTCATCACTCTGCAACCCACACCACTCCTCCATGAACTTCTGTCTTTCTTTACTGCCACAGCACAAAAAAGAGCAATTGAGCTCCCTTCTTCCAGAGGTCAAAGGCCAGTGTCTGCCTGTCACGAGAAAACAGGCTCGGGGCAACAGGTTAGATCAGAAGCTGTGGCCTGTTGATTGGGTGAGGTATGATCAGCTCTAGCGAATTGTGCTGGGGGGGTGGGAACAACTGGTGTGACAGCGCGCGGGCGATGAGCTGTGAGGGAATAAGAGATGACATGAGGAGATTCAGGGTGGGTGAGTCTTTCTGTCACTACCTGACACAATGACACTGAGGAGAGACACACAGAGAGGGGAAAGACGGAGCGATTGCGAGACAGTGTGTCAAAGAGCATGTTAGGAAAGGAAACAGAACTACTTCAACAGGCGGAGAAAAGAATAACAGAATGAGAGAAAGAAATGGAAAATCAGTTGACCTGAAATGTTTGTCACAGACGTTAAAGATATTTGTTAGACCTACACCTGTCTGACTGTTAAGTGGATAGTTCATCCAAAAAAACGAGAATTCTGTTCGTAAAATTTTGTTCCAAACCCAAAAGACTATTTTTCTTGTGAGAAGATATTTAGCAGAATGTCCAAGCTGCTTTTTTGCACATAACAAAAGTGGAAAAAGGTTTAAATGAGAAAATGGATCAATTTCTGAACAAACAATCTCGTTAAATTAGCTTTTATCTGATCTCAAACAGCCA
Organism: Tor tambroides; assembly: GCA_021397915.2. Taxonomy (NCBI): domain Eukaryota; kingdom Metazoa; phylum Chordata; class Actinopteri; order Cypriniformes; family Cyprinidae; genus Tor; species Tor tambroides. The sequence goes on along the minus strand of JAFVLL020036117.1, from coordinate 9,487 downwards.
AATTAAACATTATTATGAGGTCAAGATAATAAAGAAACAATATTGTTAGTATACAGTATTGAAAGTATATATCTATATCTATCTATCTATCTATCTATCTATACATACATATATATATATACTGTATATACACTTTTATTCAGCAAGGATGCAATAAATTAATCAAAAGTGACAGTAAAGACATTTACAATTCTAATAAATAAATAAGCAATTAAATAAATACTGTTCTTTTGAACTTTCTATTCATCAAAGAATTATGAAAAAAGTATCCACAAAAATAAGCAGCACAACTCATTGTAAAAAAAAAAAAAATCATAGCTGGTCAAGTTGTAGCAACATGTTTTTACATACTTTATCAAAAATTCTTTAATCAAAAATAACTTAACTGATTTTCAAGTCAGTTTAATAGAATTTTGGTTCAACTAAGACAGCAGCTGATTTTTTACAGTCCAACATCAATAATAATAATAAGAAATGTTTTTAAGCTCCAAATCAGCATATGAGAATGATTTTTGAAGGATCATGTGACACTGAGGATACAGTTGTTTTTGTCTAATCATGATTAGCCAAAATAAACATGAATATGAGGTCAAGACAATAAAGAGTACAGTATTGTTTTCATTCTGAAGCATTAGGGAGGATTAAAGTAAATCAAATTGTGAAACAACTTCATTAACAGCTAAATGCTTACAAAAACAATATTCAAAACGATGCTAAACTCTCATAATAAAAGAATGCGGTGCCTTGAAGGATAAATAAACCTTTTGTGTGAGTACTGAGTCTGATAAAATCCTTTTACTTTTCAGTTGTCTATTCACTGATAGAGCAACCACTACTCTGTTCACAATGTACCAAAAAAAAAAAACAAACTCCAGACATATTTTTATAGCAAAGTGCATTCAAACAGACTCTATTCTCCCTAGCTGCTTTATGTTTGCTTATCTCCAGGTTTAACTCTTTTTTTTTTTTTTTTTTCCAGTCCATTTTTCTCCACTCCTGAAGTTTGTCAATATGTGCTTGACCTCTATGGGCGAACCATTTTCTGTGATGTTGAACCCAGCAATAGCCTTGAAAACAGCTTTAAATTAAACAAGGGAGAACACAGATTGTTGTATAATTTATCCGGACCTCCCGCCGAGATTCCTCAGTTCAGATATGTTACTGTCTAGATTGGAATTTCCTTTTTTCTTGTGTTTGTGCGATACACAATGTGGATCCTGGCACGGCCCTGTAAATTATCTCTTTAAACATTCATTTGGCTTAAGCAAGAAGAGAAGGAGAAAAAGCTCTTGATTTCATATACAATGAATAAGTTAATAAAAAGGGATTTTTTTTCCATACACACTTTTTTCTTTTTTCCCCCCTCTCATCATTCCCTCAGAAATCAAAAATATGTCTGAGGAAAAAAAAAATATGCACGCCCAAGAATGTACGCGTGCACAGACATACAACAACAACAAAAAAGAGAGGGAGAGGAGAGAGAAAGAGAAAAGGGAAAGAGGATGAGCAGGCAATGATGTGCCTCACAGGCTCCCTCCTGCCTCCCAAAATATCCAGCGCGGGAGCGGTGCGAGGCGGCCCGCACTCCCCTGAGAGCCCGCGCCGCTATCATTAGCGAGGGAGACGGCAAGCTCAAGTGGCATACAAACTTCAGCAAAACGTCAAGTGAGAAGAGCTGCGCCACTGCCGAGCTGGCAAACTCCACCAAATTAATACTGCTGAAAATAAAAGGCAGGACAACTTTCAACCAGCCAGTGAGGCAGAGTGAAAGAGAAATGTGAGAAGTATGAGAACGGATAAAAGGCACGGGGAAGAAAGTATGGGTCTGTGCTGGGTTCGCACATAAGAGACACGTTCATTTTGGAGATCTGTGCCGGAGCTTTTCTCTACCTCAGCTACTTTGGCTGCCGTTTGAAGGGAAAAGACACTGAGGATGGGCGCTTTCCTGATGAGGTCATCAGCAGGGCTCAGAAACAGAAAACTTTGTGTCGCTCGAGTTTGGCTATTAGTATTCCGCCGGAAATAAATGAATCCCAAATGGAAATCTGGAACACAACCGTGGAACTCAGGAAGCTTTCAGCAAAAGAAAACGCAAATATACATTCAGGTGTTTTTTTTTAGGGGCAACATAACGTTACGCTATGGAAGGAAGTAATGCTCCCAAATACAAATGCTCTTAAATCTCAAACCACAATCAATTACACACATTTTTTTTACTTTAATAAAAAATTTAAACTGTACCAAAGCAACAGCTTTGGTTATATAAAAAAATTAACATATTGAAATGCAACAGCTTGCTAAAATAAATCACGCAACAAGGTCACTGCTTACTCACCATTACTAATACTTTTGGGACAAATGTAGTCATTTTCCTAGTCAGTGTCTGAAATTATAATTTTTTCTTAATTCCTAGGCAAAGCAAAGCAAGTTTATTTATTTAGCACATTACATACACAATGGTATTCAAAGTAGCTACTTTATATAAAAGAGTTAATCATAAAAAAAATCATAAAATAATCATAAAGGATATAAAAAGTAAGAAATAAAAATGGATTAAAAATGAGAATATTATTATATTAAATGGCTTTTAAAAATTAAATATATTAAAAACAAATGAAGTAGAAAATAGAGGAATACTTAAAATTGCATAAAATGTTTAGCGATAAAAGCCTTCAAAAATTTAAACTCATTTTTAACATTTTCCCAAGGAATGCATGATAACATGAATACCTTCATTCCTATTTAAATCAATTTGGATAAAAGCTTCTGCTGAATGCAATGCCCATTCAGTCAATCAAAGATAAACTATTCCAAATCATTTTCTACATAGCCTAATGAACCTTTACACTTTTTTAAAGAGCTGCTCTGAGGTGAACATACTGACTGCCTTCTAGTTTGCTGGGAAGAAGGTCATAGGAACTGTGCTGTAGGCATTTAAAAGTGTATTTTCAGGTGTTTTACAGGGGGTCAGTAAGGTGAAGGAACAGCCCACTTTAGACAGTGTCAGAGGGCAGCTCTGACATGAATATATCCAGATTTCAGCATCTCAATAAAGTCAAAAGTCAAAGCTTATGTACTTGGACAGTGGTGTAATTTATAACCATGAAACCCAGCATTGCGATTTTGTACCATTTTTCACCCAAAATCAAAATGTGCCTAAAAAACTTTAAAAGTGATGTTAGTTTTCCACGACTGGTCAAAGATGTGCATAACCTCTGCAGCAGAGACACACAACCGCCACTGGAATGGAACTGCCATTTTCCAGCCCAGCAGCGAGCGGCGACAGCATAATCATGGATGTTAAATGACTGGTTGAGAGATGCTGCAGAATTTAGGCTAAAGCTCTGTACAATTCAGAGCCATAATTACCAGTTAGGTTTAAATAAACAAACAGGACTCCGACTGACCGCTCTTTCAGGAACATTTTGGCTTGTGGTGCTGGTGATTTCTCTGATTTCTCTAACATTTCCTAAGGCTGCGTGGATAAAGTCTCTTAGATATACGTTTGCATGTCACAGAAAATAATTTATTAGTATATAAATGCTGTTTTATGTAAACATCTATCATTAATTATAACTGTCTGCAATATTTTGAGAGCCAATACATGGCTCTATAAAGCTGAGAGGCTATTTTAAAAGAGCTATTTTCTTAAGGGATGGAAAGCGTTTACTAGAAATACATATGTCAACGTACCCAACAATTTCCCCATTTTTTGATTTTTTTTACTCACAATTCCTTGAAAACCAACTGAGGGAGCCAATGGCCTGACCAAAGCTACAGCATGGCACTAAACTGAGACAGTGTCAAGATTTTTTCTCCCCACGCCAAATATAGAAGCGAGAATAGGACGAACGCCAGTGGAGAAACTCTGCAACAGTGACGCTTTCTCCGAAACATATCTGTGGATCTGCACCACACCGCCACTAAAGACTCTGAACACAGCCTTTCTAGAAAATTACATGTACGATGAGGCGGTTAAGTTGAGAAAGCTCTGTTTTTGTGGTTGGTGGGGAGGATCAGTTTTCTCCTAAAGTGAAAAAAATGTAAAAAGTCATTCTTAGAGGTGCCACTGCCACATTGTAAGTAAATACACTGATTACACGCATCATTTATTCACAGCGGTGGCATACACACACAGTTATTTTGACATACGCTTGAGACCAACACAGCTCACGTTTGCTCCATCCAGGCTAAAAAAAACTGTTTATTGTTCAATGCAACTGCCTTTTTTCCCCACCAAAGCATTCGGTGGATAACAGCAACGTTAAGTAAAAACCGGGGCGTTTGACATTAAAGAGATCAGTTTAGCGCTATCTTGGTCTGAGATGCAGTCTGCTATTTATTGTTTTAAGTAGTTTCTCTCACACATGGGTGATACCGGCGTTCACACAGATCCTTTCAACACAAGTGATGCCACATCAAATGTTTCTATTAGCTAACCTCAACAGGATCGGGCAGGAAGTGTACGATTAAACAATACAGCTTCACCCAACAGAATTATTAAACACCTACTGGAGATAACCATGCGCTATTTATATCTTCCAAAGATGTGGTTGTTTTTTGTTTGAGAGGAGTTATATTTTTATTTCAACTGTGTTTGCATGTGAATGTGGTCCATCTATTATTTTAGTCTGCATGCGAATAAACACAAAATTGTGATTTTTGACTTGAAAAATGAAAAATAAACCACCAAAGACTTCAACGTGGCCTTAGGAAACTATGCAGAGTTTGTAATGGCCTCTCTCGTTCTCTTTTGAAACTTTTATTCATGGCAGCTGGTTGAACCAGGAGTCACTGCTAACTGGAGAAAATATCAAAATCAAAGTCCCCTTCAGTTAAATCACATTCACAAACACTGATAATAACTTTCCCCGGCTTTTTCTCCCCATGTGAAACATCTTATTTGCTTTGATTGTGCTGTTTAAATGATTAGCATGGCAGCTCTGCGGAGACGGGGGCTGATGGCGCGCCGAGTGTGTGTGTGGGGAGTGTGTGAGCCGCGTCTCCTGCTGAGCTCACCGTACTGGGTTTGAATGGAGATGAGTTCCCCCCTGTCACATCACATGCATGTGAATACATATGAACACACACTCCAGCGTACTCACACACACAGGACCGCACTGTATGATGTATAGACACAACACCAAACTAGTCGCTTTCTTTCTAAAATGCATCTGTGGTTCCATCATCTGTAAGGCAGCTATGACCACATCTAATCTCTCTTATATGAGCTAAAGAGCCTTACAGTCTCCATGGTGACAGTGGGCAGCCAACAGCTCAGGAGATGCTCCATACTGTATATAATGACAAGACACACAAGAAATGATGGTGTAAGTTAAGTTTAAGCAGGAGCAGGATCATATCATAAAAATTATTTTATTGTGGCTGTTAGTTAAAATGTTTTGTAATATAAATAAATACATTTGTATTATTGTTATTTTTGTGAAAAACTGTTCTTTTCATTATGTGGCAGGGATTTAAATTCATTGCATCATGTGGAGTCTTTTTTCATCTTCATCACAAATAAACTGATAGTGAAAAATGAAAAAAATCTTTGGCCTCTCTAACGCACATAATGAACTTTTTTTCCAGACATTTTCAAACCTCAAAAACATTTTAGGTTTTGCCAAACTAAATATTTGTAGATAATATTACATTGTTTTAAATTTGCACTTGAAAATGAATATTTTAAATTTAACACACAAATATTCATATACACATCACCAAACAAATAGCTGTAGCTAGGATTTCTACTTATAACTTTACATTTTATTTAGTTTATTGAACAGGCCATAACATAAGGTGCAAACAGTGTTACAATTTTTCCATCACTATAATCTATATCACTAAAACACAAGACAATCTAGCGACTTCATCACCAGAGATGGATATGACAGTGAAAAAAAAAAAATTAAGGAAAATAATAATAATAATAATTATTATTATTATTATTATTTCAAAGATCTAAGGAAAAAAAGCAAAAAAAAAAAAAATGTATGAATTGTTGTATTGTTAACCAGTTATTCATTTTTTACATTTACACTATTATCTAATAATAACAAAAATTATGATTATTATTATTATTATATTTAGTGAGTGGTATTTTCATGGCTATATTGGAAAGCATATCTCATTTTCACCTGCAATCAATTACACTACATGATTACATGTAGCCTAAGGCTATATGAATTCATATATATCGCATATATTTACTGAAACTGATATTATTTTGTAAATAGGCTATAAAAACAAAATCTGCTTTTAATTTTCCTTTCGCATTTATAAGTCACTGTCGTTCGCATTTATACGTCGCTGTCTATTGGAATTTCCCTTTGAAAAGAACTGAAAAGTTTTGGCCTCGCAGATTTCTTTGTGATGTTTCCGAACGGCGTGTTATCGGTGCTTTAAAGGAGTTTGTGTGATGCGGGGAAGTGCGTGTTTGTCTTGTACTTTACCGCCACCAGGTGGCCGAACGATAGAACGCGCCGCTGCAGAGAAACACTGGAGCTGTTTGAAGCTCTGGGAACTCTGTCATCCCACTCCTCTGTCCTACATGATGCGAGCCTCTCTTCGGTTTGTAAGCATAATACAGTGCATGATGAGTAATACAACTCATACACCTGCCTATAGACATGAGAAGTGCAGCAAACAGCACATAGTGGCATGACAATCTCCCTTGTCTTTCTACAGCCGAGCGTCCAGCAATATCAAAGCAAACGCTCACTTGTACAAACACAAATATAGCTCCTGAAGCCAACAGAAACATCTGATTACTGACAAACTGTCTTTCCGTGTTTCCACTTCGCTTCTAATCTAGCTTGGCACCAATGCCTCCATTTATATTTGAGGATAAAGCAACAGAAGGCAGAGCAGCCACCAGATACTACGACTGGAGCCCAGTGTGCCAGCGCTCTCTCTTCCCATCTTTTCCCTCGTAGCATCCGCACCATGAAAGCCAAATGAAGCGCAGAAAGAAATGAAAGTGTTTCTTTTCCCACCCAGTTCCCTGCCAACATCTGTCACTGCCAGTGCTTTGCATTTGTGGTTTGTGTTTGTTTTTTGCTCTTTGTGTGAACAGGTAGGTGTGTGTGCTGTCCTGCATCCTTGTTTACCGTTCTCTATGTTGATTGCCCCTGACAGGTGTAACTCTCTCTCTCCCGCCCCCTGTCCATCTCTGCTTCAGCTGCACGCTGTCTATCACCGTCCAGACTGGCCTCACTAAAATAATGAATCCCTCTGATAAGCGTATGTGAGCGGCAGACTCCGCTTCATATTAGTCTGGTCCTGTTCTCATTGAGTAGGTGCAGAGAGACACCTTCCCTCGACACAATACCACGAATGAGGCCCTTTCTTTGTAAAGAGCGGAGGAAAAAACATGTCTCGCTTTTCATGCCTCTGGCGCTCACACACCTACAGCTACTCTGGGAACCGGTAGCTGAAAGTATGAGGGTAGAGGAAGAAGAGAGAAACTGGGAAAAAAGAAGAAAACACAAAGGAAAAGAAAGAAAAGACACCCGAAGAAGTGAACGCGTGAAGGCAACAGAAGACTAAACGCGCTAAACTTGCCGCTTCCAATCTCGCGCCGCTGCAGTCAGATCTATAAATCATCGCCAGTCCATCTGTGTTCTATCAATGAAGCGATCGTCGGTAGATGGACAAACCTGGCCTGTTCCAGCAATCAAAACGTTTCCAACATTTGAAAAATCCATTATCTCCGAAATCAGATCCAATAAGCAGAAAAAGTGGACCCCGAGATGAAGCGAGGGGTGACTATGAGCACTATAAATTTAAAACACCGCCGTATTTTTTCGAGTGCCTAGCCATGTGCAAAAGAGCAATTTTCCAGTCTTGGTAAATGTTTGATCTCAGCCTGAACCCAGATTAACATGAGCTTTCCATACAAAAGTTTTTTTTTTTTTTTCTTCTTTTTTGGAACGTGTATTGACGATGTTCAAATAGGACATTCGTAAATAATTAAATAGGCCAAATTCTTTTAGGCATAAATAATATAACAAATAATATAGCCATTTTATTACACGCTCAACAAATAAATAGGCTATACTGTAAAGTTATTTTTCGAAGTTGTAGGCTAAATAAAACAAATATTATTGGAATTTGGTTATTTCAGTTTTTCTACTTTAAAATGTAGGCCTAACGTTTAATTCAATTTGTTGCTTTCATTGTAATTATGAAATCACCATCAGTTTCTCATTTAAACTAGTTTCTACCCTTTTTTTCATTGTACGTGGACATGTAGACTAATATTGATTTAAGATACCATTATTTTAGCATTTTACCTGCATAGCTATCAAAGTTTTCGCTAAAAATAGTCCAATAAAATGTGTAAAAAAAACGGCCTTGTTGAAATATAAAAATTTTAATACAAAAATAAAAAACTCTGTGGTCATTTTTACTATAATCGATGACTGCGTCCACCGCATACTCTCTCTCTCTGACTTCTTCGCGACTGTTAAAAATATGTTCTATATTGTATGAACGTGTGAGTTTATTAATGCATTCAACATTAGGCCTACATTCGTCATATTGTCATGTGATCTACCAGCGTCAGTCTGTCTCAGAGCCATTCACAAATCCTTTAGCCTCATTGAATAGTAAAGTATGGAATACGCACTTCAGAATCCATCCAGGTACTTGTGCTTACTGTTTTATGAATACTGTTAATTTAAGGTGCACCCCATTTTGCGTACTTATGCAATATTCTATCCCAATTTATAGCATAAATAGTGCGAGTAGTGTGTTTGCACTGAATAAAGCACTTCAGATACCCAGATAATGCACCATATGCACTGAAAAACCAAAGTGTGGAATGTGGAACAGCTTCCCTTGAACAGTGAAAGTGAAGGGGCTGTTAGACTCCATTAGTTAATGACAAAATAAGTTTATAACGTTCATACAGTAGATGGTAGATTACATAGTGCATATTATAAATACACAGTGTGTCATTTGGGAAACAATGGTCCCTGTTACGACGCTCTTGATAGTATAAATGAAATTTGGGCATACTACATCTGCCATGTTGTCACTGTCATGTGACCTACCAGTGTCAGTTGTGTCGCTTCATATACACAACTCCATCCCGTGGCCTTATGGGATAGTAAAGTGTTCATCAGATGTGAGACCTTGGCAGAATCTCACCCGGGTTTTATGACTACTATAAATTAGGACATACTACTTGTCTTCACCTATTATATAGTATGAAGTAGGTATATTTGTTTGATTCAAAATTGTCTGCAAAACACTGAAAAATTGGTGTATGTTTACTTTGAATGAATTTTCACTCAGAAACCTGTAAATTTCATAAGCAATTATGAAGAAACAGAAAGTAACACACTGAATTAAGCATAAGATTTTGATAGACATTGAAAAGACTAAAGTAATATTTTCTTGTAAAATGTAATGCAATAATCTTTATTTTATTTACAACTTGAGAAAATATTTGTTTACAGTGTACCTGGAGAATGTGCAG
>JAFVLL020036116.1:0-44801 GCA_021397915.2 Tor tambroides | reverse complement strand
AGTGTGTGCGTGTATGTATAAATTTTATCTAAATATCTATATATCTAAATAAAAATAGACTATATTCAGTATATGATCCAAAGTAACTAGTAACTCACTACTTGAGTAGTTTTTTTATCCGATACTTTTTTACTCTTACTCAAGTAACTATTCAGACTGTTATTTTTACTTTTACTTGAGTAAATATTTCTACAAGTACTTTTACTTTTACTTGAGTACAGTTTTTGGGTACTCTACCCACCTCTGTGTGGAAGTAAAGTTCCTAAACCACTTTCTGAATTCTGAAAAGAGAGAATTGTCTGGCAAATAACGGACAAGGACAGATTTCTGTGTGGCACTGTCAGTCATGGAGCTTCAGTGAAAATGACACCAGCAGTTTCTCTTGCGTTTCTTGCCAAAAAAAAAACTGGCCTTGGTTTTCAAAAGGAAGTATGAACGATGGGGAAATCAATGGCGTGATTCTCCCAGGACTCATTAGTTGTGGCATGTACAACACAAAAATTCGGAAAAGGGCTTAAAGAGGATGATGCAAGTACCAGTGAAAGTCTTAAAATATGCAAGTGGGATATTAATTTTATCTTTAACTGAGGAATATGCTTGTCTGCAGCTTTGCAAATAAACTGTCCTACTGAAGCAAAATTCTACCTTAACCTTGAAAATATTTCACACGGAATGTGTCCACATGTTTGCATTGTGTCCAGTCATTTAAAACTTTAAAAGGAAGAGAATTTACACTAATACTGGTTTGGGAAAGATAACATGCACCATTTACAAAAACGCAATTACGTTTTGACCACTAAAGCACATGAGTTGTTTCTTTTTGACCATATTTTCTCATGCCTGCACGGCTTTATGACTTTGTTTTTGTAGACTAAAGACATTTCTCAGTCCCATTTTCAACCAAATGGCCTTATGGGAGCTTAATTCCAACAGAATAGCAGATGTTTATGTTGTTTCGTGTCTCAAAAGAGTCGGTGCATTTTATCATTAGCTCTATTACATGAGTATTCAGTTAAAGCTACGAGAAGTCCAGTCTCTAAATTTTCTTCCCAGCAGCAACCAACATAACTTATATTGTTTCAGTAGCCAATGTGATTTTTAGGGGTAATAAAAAAAGTCTGACCCTCCTATAATTGGTTCTAGAAGCTTGACAACAACAATACAGCTGTTTTGTCCAGTGTAGGATCTGTATAGTATATCAAAAAAATTAATAAGCTGTGAAATAAATGCAGCTTTATACATGAGCAGAAGATATTTTGACTGTTGTCAGTTAATGGATAACAGAGCAGAAGTAAAAGCCCCATTCATGGTGTGCATAGAGAAACACTGTTTTGTTGTTGTTTTGGTACTTTTGCACCAATTTTTTGTTATCTTTGTTGCTTTGAAATACTTACAAGTGTTCTCTACTGTTTGGAGTCACTATGTTTTTTTAATAAACTCATACTTTTGTGTATAAAATGAATCAAAAAGGACAGTGGAGATATTATAAAGTTACAAAACTTCTAATAAATGCAATTCTTCAAACAGTCTGTTCTCAACTGTGATAAGAAATGTTTCTTGAGTACCAAACCAGCAAATTAGAATGATTTCTTAAGAATAATGTCACACTGAACACTAGAGTAACTCCTGCTAAAATGAAGCTTTGCAAAGCAGAAAAAAAACCCATTTCACAATATTATTATTACTTTGACTGCATTTTTGAATGTCAACCTTTTGAACAGTAGTGTACATTGGGATTCATCTCAGAGCTGGTTTGGTACACGGCTTTTGACTCTTTACTGAAAGAGTCTTATTTTTTGAAACCCCAGTGGAGAAAATGAACGCTTCCACAACAACTGAAAAACGTGGGCAGACACTGTTATGTTGACCTCAGCTGTATTCGCTGTACTAAAAAACATTTGTCCCAACTGACTTCCACTGTATGTACCTCAAACTTTTTTTTCTTTTTTCCCCCAAAATCTCATCTTTTGTGTTCACAGAAGAAAGCCAGTCACACCAGTTTGGAACGGCATTAGAGTGAATAAACTTAAATAATGCTTTATTAAAGGGTCGACTAACCCTTCAAAGACACAAAATCATGTCTTGTAGTTCGTTATCTGCCAGTCAATAGGTTGCAAAATCAAACCAATCATTGGTAAATGAAAGATGAGCAGAATCCGGAGACTCTGCGTCAGCAGCTGAGAAAAAACCCTGCTATTTCCACTTTGATAAACATCATCTGCTCTTCCGTGTCTCCAGCACCAGTCCCAGTATGCGGTAGGTCATTAGGTATGACATATTTTGGCTCTCCTTGACTTCTCCACTCAGATATGAACAGGCTCTTGCAGACTTTCTCACAACGTGACAGCTTTTCACACATCTGCTCTTTTGTCAGGCTTCAGGGCTGCTGAGTTCTGCCACACTAGATTGCTCTCACCATGGCGTGGCAGCTGAAATCTACATGTAGTCACAATATGCTCTGTTCTGCTTGGATGAACTTTGTATTTGGAAAATACTTTTTTTTTTTTTTTTTTTGTATTTAGAGATGAAGAACCACTTCTGCGAAAACATGCATGTATCCTATTTTAACCAATATACTCCTTGGTCATGTCTTTCATGGCTTTTAAAGATATAGCATTGTCATAATATATGATATTACTTGCTATAGCTCACAGTATTTGAATAACCTCCATCGGTACAGAGTAATGACAATTCTGTGCTGTTCTTTACTGCCGGCAGCTCTTACAAGGCAGTCTCAAGACAATCTGCCCTGTCTCTAGACAAAGAACATTAGTCTCGCAAGCCAGGAATTTGAACTATCGCCATTAAATTTGGTGCATTTTGCATGAACAAAATTCTGAATGAGAACTATCCATGAGGGATTTGAAAGAATAGTTCACGCAAAAAAATGACAATTTGCTCAAATTTAGTCACCGTCAGGCCATCCAAGATGTACACGAGTTTGTTTTTTTTGGGGAATTGGAGAATTTTTGCATTCCATCATTTGCTCACCAAAGGCTCCTCTGTAGTGAATAGGTGCCGTCAGAACGAGAGTCCAAACAGCTGATAAAAACATTACAGTAATTCACTAAATGACTCCAGTTCATCTTGTGAAGCGAAAAGCTGCACGTTTGTAATACACAAATCCATCATTAAGACTTTTTCAACTTCAAACCATTGCTTCTGGCTATAATATCCTCTATCCATAATTTAGCTTTCTCCAGTGAAATTATGAGGAATGCAGAGAAATATGCACAGATCAAGCAGTGTTTAAAAGCAAAAAAAAAAAAAATTGCTTCGGATGTGCATATGAATCTCTGATCACCACAACAGAGCGGATCTGTCATTGTACATCCACATATGTCCTACTAGGCATATATCCAAAAAATACCATATGAACAAGTAACACATCTGCTGCTTTTGTCCTGACCGAATAATAACATTAATGTTTTAAAATAAATCATGCTACTGGTGTTTAGCAATAGTTCAGACAGATCAAATCACAAAGTAGAATATCTACCAGAAGTGCAATTTACCTCACTGACCATAGCAAAATAAGAAGAAAACAACAACAACAAAGGAAACTTGATACCAATCTGAATCAAGCAAACAAGTGCTCTAATGATAGCTAGCCACCCATTGCACTACTGAAATGTCCAACCTGGTCTCATGGCATAAACGTACCTGGGGGCACTTTTTAGCGAGACTTTTTTACGTACCTTACAGCACGTTTCGCCGCAGTTTCAAAGAGAAATGTCCAATGAGTGGCGCTAAAACACGGGTTCAATACGTAAACTCTGGCACGTTTTTATTACATTGATATAGGTAAGTATTGCTGTGTTTTTATTACGTTGCTTCAGGTACGTATTGCGGCGGTTCAGAATTCAAATATCCGGGGACCGTCGCTAAAAATTAATGCTCTATCGTGTTGGAAATATGCCCTACACCAAACCCAACCCTAAACCTACCCGATAGTGTTGACAAATGCAAAACTGATATAAAAACACATTTGTTGATGCAACCATGCTATTTGAACTTCCTTATATGCAGATTTGAACTGTTTTGATTCAAACCGGAGCTCTTCACCTCTCAAGTACATTTCCATACTCTGTGAGCTACCGAACAAACCTACCGTCTATGAAAACCCATAGATATGAAGCTGGATATGTGTGATGCTAACGTTCAGAAGCATCAGTTTTCAAATTGCCCAGCATATTAATATTGTTTTGAAGTCATAACATGATATTCTTCTAGTAATTGTGCGAAAATTATGCTTTATTGATCGAAACTCTGTAAATTTGTGTGAAAAGGAATAAAAGGCGTCAGAGTTTTACTGCCTCTAGTGTTCATTTCTTTTGGAAACTGCAGTGATATGTACTTATTGGTACGTATTTCGCGTCTCGCTAAAAAGTGCCCCCAGGTACGTTTATGCCATGAGACCACGTAGGAAATGTCTTGCTTGTTCAGCAGGAAAAAGAAAAAGAATCTCTGTGTTATTCTTTAATTCCTTCAGATCTCTGAGTTGATGCCACCTCTCAAAAGCCATGCCAATATTTACTTTTAGTACAGGCATCTGTTGTTTTTGTTGTTTTTTTCTTTTTGACTGCAGACTCTCTGCAGTTTGAGATTTCTTAGTTTGCTCTACACACACAGCATATAGCGGCCGGTGCATCTTCTTTCTGTTTACATGTAACCACACAAAGATACACATCACACTGACAAATTACATCAGTTTCCCATGAAATTGAACCATCACATCAAATTAAAAATCATTATTAGAAGCTTATCATTGCAAATCAAGGTAAAGTTAGAATGTCTTTGAGCACTGATGTATTATGTACTTGCTCAATAAACAATTTTTGTCTAATTTTAATCAAAAAGTTACATATTGTAGCTTTTATGATGGATTTGTTTCATATAACACTCAGCTAAATTTTTCCAAATCTGTTCAGATGAAGAAACAAATTTATTTACAGGATAACTTGGATGGCCTGAGGGTGAGTAAATTTTAAGCAAATTTTCCTCTACGAGTGTATGCAAAATATTAATATTAGATTTTTTTTATTATTATTATTCTCTGTATTTAGTGGAAACAAACAAACAAACAAACAAAGAAATAAATAAATAAAATCTAATTCTAAATGAAGTTTAAATGTACTAATTCAATTGAAATTCAATTCAATTCAATTCAAATTAAAATAGACTTTTTCCATTGGCTAAATGCTGCCAAAAATGACATTGTAACAACTATATAAATGCATTAAACATCTTACCTTTGGAGATTTAAGACAGTTTGGAGGTTTTTGTAACTTTAAGATTTTTTTACAATGATTTTTTTTAAGAATATTTTTTTCAGGTTTTGTCTAAAGCAGGGGTCACCAGACACGGTCCTGGAGGGTCAGTGTCCTGCAGAGTTTAGCTCCAATCCTAATCAAACACACCTGAAGCAGCTAATCAATGTCTTACAAGGTATACTTGAAACTTCCAGGCAGGTGTGTTGAGGCATGTTGGAGCTAAACTCTGCAGGACACCGGCCCTCCAGGACCAAGTTTGGTGACCCCTGGTCTAAAGAAACAGATAATGACATTGACCCCCGGTTTCACAGACAAGGCTTACTCTAGTCCCAGATTAAAATGCATGTTTGCGCTGCCTCAACGGAAAATATCTTGCTCTGACATATCTTAAAATATGTCAGTGTCATTGTTCTGTGTCAAGATGCACACCTGTTTTCTTCTAAGGCATTTTCGTAAAAGTTTCTTAAATATCTTAATTTAACTAAAGCCTAGTCTTGGCTTAAGCTAAGCACCGTTTGTGAAACCAGGCCAACGTTTTTATTATTATTATTATTAGATTATTTTCTTAAGTATTAAATAGGAAGATAGCATGAAGATTTTTATTTTTTATGTTTCGTGAATCTGGCCCAAACATGGCGTTCAGAAATGCACAGTCGACAAGCGAATCTTGGTGTTTGGCATATTGTAAATCTGCAATTCCAGTTTTCTTCTCATTATACAGCTATCACTGTCTGTCATCTGACAAGGGCATAACCCAATGTGCTCCACTCAGCGGTGCTTAAATGTGTTTAAATCTTTCACCCTTTCACCCTTCAGTCTGTATTTACTTACTGTGTCCTTAGCAGCACATAGATGCCAATATATGCTGCACCCTCATCCATAATGTAATGCGTTTAAAAGTTCTGCAGCAGCACAGTGGTATTAGCTAAATGATGTGTAACCCAGTTAAGTCAAAGCTCTGGGGTTGAAAGCATTAGGTTCAAACTTTTGCATGTCAAAAATTCTATTGTGCAGTGTAAGCAAAGTTTGACTGGGTAAAACAACACAGATGAAAAAAGGTGCTAGATTTATGGGCATATAAATGGGCATTGTGCAAATGAAAATGGTCCAGGAAGACTCATAAACGCCTCCCTATGATCTTCAGCATAGCTAACAGATGTTTCCACAGAATAAAGACGCAATGCATAGATAACCTGAGAAATATATGGCACAAGGCATATGCCACCTTTTTAATTGAGGATTTAGTCTAAAAGGTTTTATCAGAAACCCACTTTCCACTTGCACCTCACCACAAGATTGTTATACTGGCACTTATTCCAACTGCCTTGTGAAAAGCACACAAGATGTGACTGTTACAAAACATGACACTGTGTCATATAACAGAGAAGAAGGCACATATATTTTAAATTTGCCACATTATTATATTAAACATCGCAACAGTCATCGCACAAGTTTAACTGCCTATCCAGTCATAGTGAATAGTTGTAAACAGATTTAATTTACTGTCCTTGATTTTCAATTTCAAATAATTTCATTATCATATTAATTGATTTTAGTCAAATTTACTCTGTTTGCAAATTGCATATCATTATCAGTTGACAAAAATAGCATTTTATAATTGATCATGATGAAAAACAATAGAGATACTTTTTAATTTAAATGTATCATTTACTTTCATGATTTCATTCACTACAATTAAAATAGAACAATTTACACTAGAACAATCTAAGTACAATTTAACTAGTATTTACACAACTTAGCTATTTAATGGATGATTAAATGATTTAATGCTTTTATTGATGGTGGCATAATACTAAGGGGCAGGAGAAATGACCCAAGTACATAAGAAACTCTACATGGTGCAGTCCTATTGGGACAAACCCACCATGCCTCCATGTCTCCATTTTCAGACATTTACACTGTCACAAACTACAGGTCCAGCAATGCAGCCTGCAAAACTTTCACCCTCCACCTCCCCAGCTCCACCTGTCTATTAGACTAGTACTATAGCAACAGCATTTGCAATTAAAAAAAAAATGCTACTTTAAAAATTATTCATACTGAAATGTGATCATATACAACTGGGGGAAGCAATATAAAGAGGCCAAAAAATGGCCATGTATCAAACAAACAAAGTGTTATAGGGTTATATTTATTTGCACACAAATAAATAGTCATCACACCCTAAAGTTCTAATCTACATGATTCAAATTCTTGTGAAAATGAACAAATTATTTCAGCTTCTGCCTGTTTATTGTGTAGGGAGCAGTGAACACTTTATATGGGCTTAAATTTGAACGCAGCGACATTATTCATGACTCCCTTGTGGTTTTTGGCTGTTAAATGGTGCCTAGCAGCCGAAGATCTTTAATCTTGTAATTGGCAAATGGCCATTGCCATTACCTGACTGATGGGACAGAGAATCAATAATGAACCAGTGCTAAATTGTGTGCTGCGCTCTCCATTTTACGTGAAGTAACCATTGCTGAATTTATCCTCTGCTGAAGGGAAAAACACAAATCACGTTGTTGCAATCATTTTAAATAATCTGTAACATCTATTAGACGTTCGCTCAACAGCTTTATTTTTCCAGTCTCCATCACTTTGAAGGCAGAATAAAACTTCAAGTAACATTTCTGAAGCAGTATTAAGCCATTTCTTTTGATTTCATTAGCTAGTGTCGCAGTTGTAATTTTTGTTTTTAAAAGAAACTTCATCTTAATGCACAATGCATTGTTGTAAACATCTTGGACAAAAATAGGAAAATAATAATAATAATAATAATAGCGTAACGGTTTGGAACAACATTAGGATGGGTAAAGGACATCATTTTTAAACAAACTACTCCTGTAAATGAACCTTCACTGCAGACCTTAATGAATGGAGAATCAAACTTAGTAAAGGGCCAGACAGAATCCATTTGGTAAGAAATCCTTAAAATAGAAAAAGGAATGTCAGAGCTGTTAAATAATTTAATGACTGCAGACATTGTTATATTGGTTATCTTCTCCACAGTGGGATGATCTCGCCTGTGGCAAGAAAAGAAGAAGAATGACATGGTTCTAGTGTCTTATTTTGGGAGAGTTGGTTGACAGAGCACTCATGTCACTGAAATTCCTTCGTTTGCTTGATGTGCTCAGGGACAAAGTACTACGAGAGGCCTAAACCGCATGTTATTGAGACCATGTCAGTGTTACATAATTGATTGATCTTGGGATGTTGGGTATAGTGTTATGGATACAATTATGCGTTCAACTCATATAAAATATAGAATATAAATATTAGATCTTAAATCTGTCTGTTCACTGAAATATACGCATCCACATGGTAATAACAGCTGCGGTTCTGACCAAGGAAGTCTATAATACCTGAAGAAAGCTATTCATTTTCATGCATTCCCATTCATCGCAATGATGAATCTGGATACTGGCAAAACATCTACTATCATATGAAATAATGACCTCTTGGCTCTGTTATATAATACTGCCTGTCCATCTTTGTCACACAAAAAGCACATTTTTGCTACAACTTTGAATCAAAACATTGCAGTCCGATAGACCTACTGGAGACTGATTAAAATTAGTCCAAACAAACAAAACAAAATCAATGATTAATAAGAAGCTCATCAGATAGAGCTTTTGGAACCAGTTTTTCAGACACTGAAAAACACTACACTACGATTTTTTTTTAAAGCACTTGTGTCCAAAGTTAAAATGTTTAGCAGCATCAAAGTTCAGTTTTACAAAAGACTGTGTAAATGGTGATATATAGGCCTGGTTTCACAGATAGAGTTTAGACTAAAGGTCATTGCACACTGAGTCCGAAATTTTCGTTTTTCCTGAGTCCGTTTTTTCCTATTCCCCATCCTTTCCTATCAAAATGCATGCTACGGATGCAAAAACGCAGAAAATCGAACCTGATCCGAAATTTTTTTGATGGACGAAAGTTTCAGAGGCAGTGTGCAAATGTGATTGACATAACGTGAGGTCGTATATATTTTTTAACGTGCGAAAATTTCGGACTCAGTGTGCAATGACCTTAAGCCAGGATTAGGCCATAGTTCAATTAGGAGACTTAAGTAATTTTATAAACGTGCCTTAGAAAAAAAACATTACTGGTGTGTATCTTGAGACAAAACAAAGCCACTGATATATTTTAAAATCAGTCAGTGCAAGTTTCTTACAGTTTAAACAGCTCAGACTTACATTTTAGTCAGGGACTAGGCTTAAGCCTTGTCTGTGAAACCGGGGGATAAAGACAATAATTGGGCTTTTAGTCAGTTTCTTGTGTTAATGTTAATTAAAATGCTGAACTGTGAGTCTGTTCATCTTGAAATATTTATGACGCCACAGTTAAACTGTTGTGTGTAATGGTGTATGAAACTTTGGTATGACGTTAACATTCAACAGATGCAATGGAATCATATGTCAGTGAGCCAAAATTAAAGTGATTGATATCAAATGTATTTACTCCACTTATTTCTTAGTGCTTTCTTCTTTTAAGCAGTAACAAAACTATACCAGTAACATTTTAGAACAACTAATTTTACATTCTAAATTTTAGAATAATGAATATAAAATAATGTTAATTAAACATCCATGACATTTATAGTTAATTAAACCTATTAAAATAACTAATCAAGCTCTAGTGCTCTAAAATATATAACTGTTGAGTTTTGTAATGCAATAAAGTTGTTAATGTTATTAATGAAATTGAGTCTGTATGTTAAAATTTTGAATCCAGCTGAATGTTAATTATATTATGTGCTGTTTGCCATAACAATTTACTGTAAAAACATGCATTGTTTATATCCAGTCTCTGTGTTATTTTCACTTATGCATTTAGCAGATGCTTTTATCCAAAGCAACTTACATTGCACTCAAGTTACAATTTTCACATTTTTTATTAGCTCTTGCCTTCCCTGGGAGTCAAACCCATGACCTTGGCGTTGCTAGTGCCATGCTCTACTATTTGAGCTACAGGAAAGCGCTGTGTTATTTAATTTGGTTTCTCTTGTAGTGTTTAAAAAATACATTTAGAAGAATTTAGTCAATACAAAATCCTCTTCTATTCCCTTGCTGTTAAGTTAATTAACACAAAGAACATCATAAATTGGTTTAAAATGCATGTAACAGACTTTATCTGTAGGAAATAAACTGCTCCAATACTTACTTTTCATCTGATCGATTAATTAATAAACCTCAAAAAGGGACCTTATGATGGTGTCTTTTAAGAGATTACAGCTTAGCCAAGCAGAGGTATGGTTTACCTGGTCTCTCAGACAGACAGATGAGGACACAGTATTGTGGTTATTGATGGACAGGCAGATAGTGTCTGCTAATCGTACCAGATACACTATCAGCCACTGGAATCTGAGCTGAAGGGCAAACAGAAATAGCTGAGAACAGAATGAACGACATATAAGCCAGACTGAGGCATTTCATGTTTGGCACGACTGATTCTAATTGTTCAATAGTAGCCTACTAACATTAACATGATAGAAACCAATGTCTTTATAATAAACATACTGACCAGAAAGTAACGGTAGAAATCTGTGCAAATCTACTTTTGAAAAACACTGGACAGTAATAAAGCCTACTAATTATATATATATAAATATATATATATATATATATATACACACTATATGATCTGCAGGTTCCACAGAAGCAAACAATTTCAAGAGGTACTGTTAGACATCAATGACATCAACCTCCACTTGTTTTCGGTTTTGGTCTCCTGATCAAACATCACTGCAGTCATGTGGCATGTCTGAAGATGTTACTTTTAACTGAAGTATTTTCTTAAATTTCCAAGTCAAATGTAGTGTAGACAGTACTCCTAACCCTCGACAGCTAATTCAAAGCCAACATCTAAACCCACTACAAGCAAATCTGCACCATTCCTGAAAGAGTCTGCAGTGCTCAGTCTCCTTCTACAAGATGAGACTATCAGAGAGTGCATTTTCATATTTTATGATGGCACAATCAAAGCTGCCTTGTTCAGTCACTCCAGTGGCCACTCTATGGCACTATGCTGGCCTGGAGACACCTGCAGATTCCTGGAGAAGGTAATGAGGCGTAGACCCCACCATCTCAGACTTTCCCTCCTCTAGCTAACATATTCATGGACCGCAGAGGAAGATTACTTATTCACACGGAGCACCATAAATCATGGATTTGAATGTCAGAATGGGTGGCAAGAACGATGCAAGTATACAAACTGCTCAAACTATTGTGATGTTGAAGAAGCTATTTTAGATTCATCAGTGCACATTATTCCAAGTCTCTCAAAAAAATTGGTTAACTTTCAAAAGCCTTCATCACTTGAATTAAGATTATAATAAATTAATTTTAAAGCTCAGCCACCACAAAATTAGACTTTAGGCACCTCCTTTCGCTTTGATATCATTCCGAGGTTTATAGGCCCCCAGATGTAAAATCATGACAAGAAATAGTTTAATAGCTTTGATACATTTTACATTTTCATAAGTAACTGTAATTTAATTACATTTTTTTCCTCAGTAACTGTAACTGATTGCAATTACATTTACAGTATTTTATAATTAAATAACGTAATTCCATTACATGTAACTAGTTATTACTTTAATAAAGTAATGTAACTGATTACATTTGATTACTTGTAAATGCTGTTACATGTAACTAGCTACTCCTCAACACTGCAGGAAAAGCTGTGTCCAACACTTACTTTTTTCTTGAAAAGGTACATCACCGCATGCTCATAGTACACTTGCAGCACTTATTAAAATGTTGAAGAAAAAAAAAAACCTAGGTTAATGCCTACTTTTTCTAGGTAGTCTGTTCCTGACTACTGCCTTTGAACCACCCTAAGGGCAACAGAGAGAGGTTTAGAGAGGTTTGATGGTTGGGTTTTAAAGCTGCAGTGTGCAAATGTTGAACATGCACACTGTTAGACATTTCTGTAATTTCTACAGTTATTTACTGTATATCACCCAGTATAATACTGCCAATTCCCTTTACAGTAAATAACTGTAATACCCTTTGCATCATGGAAATTTTCTGTGACGTCAGACCCCACATACAGAGACTTACTGTATTTTTTTAAATTGCTGTATACTACTGTATTTGCTGTAATGGCCTCTTTGGTGCCATTCTATTAAGATTGTAATATTTTCCTAATTTCTTACAATTGAATTGACACGATTTGCCCTACACCATGTCTACAACGCCTCAACAGCTTGGGACTGACTTGTTCAGGTGTTAGTAGTTCATGTTGGCCAGCAGCCTATTGAGAAAATAAAATCGTATGTTAGCTAAGTTAAACAAGTTTTATGGCTAAGCTGCCTTTTCTAGTTTTAGAATTAGTTTGTTGTAGTTTTTAATGGAATTTAATATTTACTGCATTTTTTTTGTATTTGTGTTTTAAAGGCAACTGCAATGAAGCATCAAGAAAGACATGAGTATGCCAGCCACCCTGAGACTGATAATTCATAGTAAGAGAACAAATGGAGCATAGCGGTAGCTCTGGCAGGCCATGTTAGTCAAGCTCGCATCAGCTGACACTCAGCT
Source organism: Tor tambroides (assembly GCA_021397915.2). Lineage (NCBI taxonomy): Eukaryota > Metazoa > Chordata > Actinopteri > Cypriniformes > Cyprinidae > Tor > Tor tambroides. The sequence continues at coordinate 31,978 of JAFVLL020036116.1, read as the reverse complement.
GATCCACGTCTACCTATAGGATCACGACACCAATCACAATTCCCTTCATAAGGTCCCTTCAGTCATTATTCAGCAGCTATCGCTTCGCTCAGGAACTAATCACCCACCTCCATCCCCAGCTCCTCCTCTCGTCCAGTCAGGACTTGTCAGTGAATATATCATTGAGTCAGACCACTGAATCATGTTGTTAAAATAATCACATAGAACATTAATGGTATCTGCTACATTTATCATTGATGTTGGTTCTGTTCTGTTACCTTAGAGGGGGGTATTCTGCTCTCCCTGCTCCTATCCATGCTAAGCTGCGTGGATGGGCAGGGAGTGTTTGCCCAGAACAGAACCATTCCCCCAACCTAAAATGTATGCTAATCGTAAGTTATATTGACGACAGTGGTCCTGACATGCTCTTTTGGCATATTGTTTTTCTCATACTATGTAGTAGGGAAGTGTTCGATGTCGGAACCAGTGTTAGTCATGAAATGTATTCTCTTTGAATACTTTTAAGTGGCCTTATATTTAATTAATAGTATATTATCTATAAGTACTGTTTTTTTAAATACACTTTTAACATGCAAAGTACACTACAAGTGCACATTCAACAGACATGAGAACACTTCTTTTTACAAGAGCTAGTAAATGATTTGGATGTAGCTACTGTTTTTATGTGCCATTTATCTGAAATAGATTTTACAACAAAAATAAACCAATTGGCCAATCAGATTAGACCTTGCTAGTTTAACTAAGTACCAGTTTTGAGTGTAAAATACATCAGGCAATCAATGAACAAACTGGGCTGTCCTTGTGTTGTCTGAGGCTGGTACTAGTATGTGTTGTGGAAATAAGCAGCCAGAGGAAGTAAGTTTGTGCATATCAATGGCTACAGACTTCAAGAGAAAAGAACCAAAAGCAAATGAAGTCATTGCCAACAACTCTAATTGCCTCTATTAACATCATTACTCTTGTATTCATAGACACTCTCTTTTCATGTGGTGCTTTCTGAGCAGTCCCGGAATAGCTTTGAATTTGAAATGACATATTTGATGAAGAAAATGGAAACGGGGTGCAAGAACAGGAACATGCTCATTGTTTCTGGTCTCATATTTTTTTCCTGACTGTGAATGTTTCTCCATCTTCTTCCAATAGGACTCTAATAGGACAGAGGACGTCCTGACAGCACATTAACTTCGATGAGAACTTGCCGTTTCTGTTTTTGTTTACTGATCCCTGTTTCCCGCCTTTGCAATTACAGCCAAGTGCCTCTCCAAGCACTCTTTTATTATCGATGCAAACTGTTTTTTTGTTCATGTCAGAGGCATGGAGGCCCTTGCCGTAAGTCAGAGCTTTGCTTTATTCCTCTATTCCAACTTTTATGCGTAAGGCTGAAAGACCCTGATCCTGAGGCCTTCACAGACGTACCATAACCGTGTACTGAAATTGGTCATTTATGCACTGTGGATTTGCCTGCGAGAGGAAGGGAAATATCATTACCGCAGAGGATAGGAAAGGCGGAGAAAACATCTGGGCCTCTGAGATCAGAAACCTGTTTATGTTGTCATCTCCCTCTGGCTAAAGAAACAGGTGCGTGTTAAGTATCACGCATGGCAAACCTCCTAACAAACAACGAAAGGGCAAATTCATTTGATTAGTAATATGTTATTTGGATTAACAAACTTATGCTGTCTGTCAGCTTGTTATCACCACTTTGTTTATAATACAAAGTAACACAGCTGTTGTACAATACCTGTAAGTAGTCCTACATGTACCTACATTGCGGCACGGCATTACACTTTTCACCCAGATTGCAAATTCCTGAAATGGATCATTTAAGGATGCAAATGCAGGTGAGATGTAGCTTTTCGCTTAATTCCAGCATATTTACTGATTTGGTAAGATTTATCATCCCTGTCAAAAGATGCTGAAAGAGTGCTAGATCACTAATGGACAGAGAACGCCCACTGCAGACTTACTTACTTTTTTAACAACTTTAATGCACTGGAAACTCACTGGCAGTGTTCACAAATACCAGTGTTAATCAACTGCTAATCTGCACAAAGCTCTTTAGTATGTCAAAGGAAAATGGCAAGGGGACAAACTATGAGCCATTTTAATTTCCTCTGCACTTTCGAGTCCTTTCATTTGATGGAGTCATTAATCTGCTGAATAAGGCAAAGGTCAAAGGTCTGTTGACGGATCAATGATGTTATTACTGGTCTTTCTAATGCAAGTATAACTGTTGTTCCACTATTGTTCATACTTACAGGGATATTTCACCCAGATATGAAAATTCTGTCATAATGCAAGCATGTGTGGTTTTGCCTCTATGTTTACCATGTGTGATGGGCTCTATATATGCGAGTTTACACTAACCAGTCAAAAGTTTTTGAACGGTAAGGTTTTTAATGTTTTTCAAAGGAGTCTCTTCTACTCACTAAGCCTGCATTTATTTGATCCAAAGTACAGCAAAAACACTAAAATTGTAAGATATTTTTACTATTTAAAATAACTATTTTCTATTTGAATATATTTGTAAATGCAATTTATTCCTGTGATTTCAAAGCTAAACTTTTAGCATCATTACTCCAGTCACATAATCCTTCAGAAATCATTTTAATATTCTGATTTGCTACTCAAAAAAACATTATGCTGAAAACAGCTGAAATAGATTTTTTTTGTAACATTATAAATGTCTTTGTCACTTTTGATCAATTTAAAGCATCCTTGCTAAACAAAAGTTAATTTCCATAATTTCTAACCCCCCCCCCAAAAAATTATATATATATATATATATATATATATATATATATATATATATGACACCAAGATTTCAAATGGTTTAGTGTACAATGTTACAAAAGATTTTTATTTCAGATAAATGCTGATCTTTGCATCTTTCTATTCAAAGAATCCTGAAAAAAAGAAAAAAAAAAATGTACTCAACTGTTTTAAATATTGATAATAATAATAATAATAATAATAATAATAGTAGTAGTAGTTTTTTGAATAGCAAATCAGCATATTAGAATGATTTCTGAAGGATCATGTGACACTGAAGACTGGAGTAATGATACTGAAAATTCAGCTTTGATCACAGGAATAAATTACATTTGAAAATATATTCAAATGGAAAGAAGTTATTTTAAATAGTAAAAATATTTCACAATATTACTGCTTTTGCAGTATTTTGGATCAAATAAATGCAGGCTTGGAGAGCAGAAGATTCTTTAAAAAAAAAAAAAAAAAAAAAATTTAACTGTTAGCAACACCAAATAACACACCTATCACAACACTTCTGCGAAGATAACAAACAAATCCTTTTAATTGCAGTTCACAAGATGAAGAGGATTTAACACACAGGGTAACATTGACAATACCAGACAAAGGAGAACAACAACAGGCCAACTAATATACACTGGGTAATGAGGGTGACAAACTAGACACAGGTGAAGGGAGGTTAACTAATGATGACGAGAACAGGAACATGACCAAATAAGGGCACACAGGAACTAATGAAAGAGAAACAGAAACAGGGTCAATGAACACACAGCGGGGATGAAAACACAATAAAAGTCCAATGGGGTGTGACAGCACTGCTCATCCGACTGTATTTAATGAAACAGGAGGACTCCAGTATTAATAGTACGTCTGTGTTATTATTGTAATAACTGTTCATCTTGTTGCCAGAATGATAACATTTTATGTCTTCGTCTTTATCTACGTGGTGAAAATATGTCATTAATGATACGACTACATTATGCCTTAAATTTCTGACTTGTCTGAACCTTGTCTAAGCTCAGATCTGTTTGTTAGACATAGTTTTTCTTCTGGACGCTTTGTGTTTAAAGAGCTAATAAATATTTCAACTAAATTTATATATTTAAACCCAACAATCGTGACAGTGAGTACTGCACAGGCAAGCAAACAACAAAAAAAAGGGTTATGTTAAAATCCTGTATATTTTAATAAAGTTTAGAAAATTGGCAAAAGCTTTTTTGTATGGGTTGCACTGTAATGGGGGGAAACAACTTAGAAAACAGTGCCAGTTACGATCAATGCAGGTTGCATTTAGGAGCATAATGAAAAAGGCTTGTCTCTATCACATTAAAACTGCTTTGAGTGAAATTACTTGTCTGGCCAGCAGACGTCTTGTTTCAGAGGCGGTCTGGAAGGACAGAAGTGGAGGTTGTCTGAATGAAGGTATCGACTAAGTATAAGTCTGAGTGAACCTGACACCGTGATACTGTCAGCCACAGACCTCTTCCTCAGTGCCCTCAAGGCTGCCAAAAACGCCAACTCAAAGACAGTGATCTTCGAAGACTTAAACTCAGGGTGGACCCTGAAGGAAGCTTTCTGACTGGCACCTGCTAGCTGAGAATCTCAGAGGAATGAGAGAAAAGTGAATGGAGGTGGGGAAAGTTGCCAACTTTTCTGCTTGGCAGAGTGAGAAAATGGGCTGAGTGGCAGCGACGGGTTGTGTGTCAAATAGCCACTGGCAAAGAAGATGGGCAGGGAATTATGTAGAGCACCACTTGACCTCTTCATTTCCTGTGTAGGAGGATAATTACTGCAAATACTGAAGCCAAAATGACTCCTGATGAGCCTCTTCCATTAGGCTTTAATATGAATGTGAATTTACGCAACAGAACATTTGCAATAGACAGCACAAATGTCAATTATAATAATATTATAACAATTTAATGGGCTTATAAACATAAAAATAAATCCCTACCTAAACCTTCATTATAAAAAATAAATAAAAATGGATGCTTACTATTAATTTTAAGAACAATTAGCAAATGTACTGTTTTCAAACAGCTTTCCAAACACTTCTCAATGTAATGTGGAAAGTTTCACCATCTTTACACTCTTCTAAATAGCTTACAATAGCTCAGAAAAATTATTCTAATCTTCAATGGTCTATTTTCCTTATTTTTGGGATTTTGGAATGGAAATAAACAGGGAAATGCACAGTAATAAACATCAAAATTAGGGCTGCATGATGCATTTTCAAACTTCAAGCTTTTAAAACTACTTCAAACTTTGGCCAGACCTTCTCAAGCCCACTTGACAAATGCTTTTATCTAGTTTACACAATATATGCAAAATCATAAAGAAGTCAGACCATGTTTACATGCATATCAATATTCTGATATCAATCTGAATTTGCCAATATTACAGTTAGTATTGTGTCATGCAAAAGCCACAATACAATTGCCAGATTAACACAGTATTCTGATTCCCAAAATCTGGATTATCATCCTCTAGAATATGACTATGAATATGAAATTTGTTGTATGTGAGCATCTACTGAAAGGAGAACTTTGTGCATGCACAGTCTAAAAGGAAGTCCATGGCAGCTTTGTCAGGTATTTATGAAAGAAAGAAGTGTTACCCCGGTTTCACAGACAAGGCTTAATCTAATCCCAGACTAAAATGCATGTCTCAACTGAAAATATCTTGCTCTGACATATCTTAAAATATGTCAGTGTCATTGTTCTGTGTCAAGATGCACACCTTAATGTTTTCTTCTAAGGCATTTTTTGTAAAACTTGCTTAAATATCTTAATTTAACTAAGGCCTAGTCCTGGCTTAAACTAAGCCCCGTTTGTGAAACCAGGCCTTAGAGTTCTAACTAAATTACTGAAAAGTAAAAAAAAAAGTGCTAAAACTGATGATAGCACCTTAAAGGGGTCATCGGATGCCCATTTGATATAAGTTGATATGATTCTTTAGGGTCTTAATGAAAAATCTATAACATACTTTGGTTAAAATTTCTCAATGGTAGTGTAAAAATCACCTTTTTTTTCCCCCTGTCAAAATCAGCTCTGTTTTTAGCAAGCCATTCTAGTCCATGTTGCTTTAAATGCTAATGAGCTCTGCTGACCCCACCCCTCTCTTCCGTGGGGTGACGAGCAGTACTGTTTACTTTAGCCGCGAAACTGACTAACTAGCACATTATTAGGAAAGGCGATTTGCAAAGATTCATAAAAACCCTTATACTCACTTCTGTAGATGAAGCTGGATCACGAATGATTCGCGCGAACATAAGACACATTTAGGCAGATCGGGGATCGGTGCATTCACTTCAAAGCGAAAGTAGCGTTAATCCTCTGCGTCTTCAGCGGCTCAGATGTCGGGAGTAAATGATGACTGCTTTATTCATTATTACATCCAACAACAAAACACCTCCATCGCTTAATCAGAGACATCTTGTCTTCCCCTGCACCGGAGGCAGACAGCTCTCAGCTCACTCGGGGGTTTCTATCATTATAGGATGGATGTGTACACACACTTCCAACAGACATTTATGTTCAACTTGTAAAGTGAATTTTGCATGTATACAGGAACAATTCTGATGCCTGTATAGATATAAACATCATGTTTGGAATATGGCTACAATTTGAATATAGAGATTAAATGGAATTTGTTGTGCTGGTAAACAAAGAGAACATAAACATAGAGGGGAATAAAAAACATGTGAATTACACTGATGACAAATAGCCAGATTTTTTTTTTTAACATGATTTTTGCTCAAGGAAAAGCTACTACATAAACATTTTTCAATTAAAATAAATAAATCAATAAATAAATCCGCATGAAATAAATGTTCTACAATTGTCCAAATTTGTTTAGAAGGGCCCTTAAAATAATGATAATATTTAAAATATATATATATTTTATTATTTAAAAAAATATCTTTTGGGAAGTTCTTCAAGTCCTGCCAGAATATCTGTATACCCTAGATACAAACATGTTTACTGGCCACCTCAACTCCAAAGTTTTGTCTGGAGACCAGGCATGTGTATCTGTGCTTGACACCACCGCTGCGGTCATTGTTTATCCGGGAGTTTTTTCCACTCCAGTGTTTCTTAAACTTTTAGCAGACTGACTGCTCGACGGGAAAAGCAGCATGGTTGCAAGTCACAGCACAGTCATACAGGGCCTTTGGGTAAAGTCAACGGACTCTCACTGAGTCAGCACTAATCTTCTTTAGCACAAACTAGAATTGTTGTTACTGCAGTGTGGAAATGAAAATGTGGAGCTTTAATGTTTGTGGAATAATGGAAGCACACTGCAGTACAGGGTCTGTTTGTGTGAGGGTTGGGTCAGCACAAGCAATGCTCTTTTAAATGATGGACTGGGTCTTATTCATGAAACACAAGCTGATGGAGTTTTTTGTGAATTGTTCATGACTGTATAGATTGACACTAAATGGAAAACCATTTGTGTAAGAATGATTTCATGAATGATTTAAATGCAGATTTGTTCTGCCTGAGTTTAATGAATGTGGCCCATTACATTCATTATCCCATTTATTTCTTATCTATTTGGCAACTGTAGCTATTTACTAAAGCTAGGCCAAAGATTTTCTTAGTTGACCAGTCATTCATTTTAGCCATTAGTCGACTAGTCAGAAACGTTTTGTCTTTTATCTTCTGTACAGTACATGCAAAACATTAAGGCTATATTTGATATTGCGCTACCAGAGAAAGCGTAACTAAATTTTACCTCAATGTGCCTTATCAAAGTCGAACAAAACACACAAAAATAAATTTGACGTGCAAGTAAAAAGGTATTTGTCCTACAGCATTTTTGTGCTTTACAACTGTAAAAGATGTGAATATAGCAAGTAAAAGTGAATGAGTTTGCAGAATTGCATAATATAAATTTGCCATTGTGAATTATAAAGTCAGAATTGTGGGATATAAACTCACAATCATGAGCAATAATGTCAGAAATGCGAGATGTAAACGTGCAATTCTGACTTTTTTCAATATTTACAATTGCAATTGTAATAATTGTAATAAAAACTAATGGTAACACTTTATTTTAAGGTCTCTTAACTAGCTGCTTATTAGCATGCATATTACTAAAATATTAGCCATTTATTAGTAGTAATTAAGCATATATTGATGGCTTGTTCTACATGACCTTATTCTACATCCCTTATCCTACCCAATACCTAAACTTAATAACTACCACACTAACTATTAATAAGCAGCAAATTGGGAATTTATTGAGGGAAAAGTCGTAGTTAATAGTGAATACATGTTCCGTATTCTAAAGTGTTACCAAACTAATTATATTGAAATTATTACATTACATTTTTGAGCAAAAAATATGGTGACAATGTGGCAATTACAATGGAAATAAACAGGTAAATGTATAGTAATAAATATTAAAATTAGGGTTGCATGATGCATCATATTTTAATCATGATCACAGATTCTGCTTCGTTTGATTTAGTAAGCATAATAATAAGCTGTTTATTTCTACCAAAAGCATTTCATTTTAATGTGCCATTTACATTATCTTCCATTGGTAACAAGTCTCCACAAGCTTTTATGGTTGTAGTTGCCAGATTGCCTTTCAAGCTTCAAACATTTAAAACTTCTTCAAACTTTGGCCAGACTTTCTCAAGCCAACTTGCTAAACTTTTTTTATCTAGTTTACACAATATCTGCAAAATTATAAAGGTGACAGGCTATGATTACATGCATATCAATATTCTGATATAAATCTGAATTTGTCTAAATATTTCAATTCATAATTCAATTGCCAGATTACAAATATTCTGATTCCCCAAATTGTCATCCTCTAGAATTGCGAGATATAACTTGCAATTCTGACTTTTTTCTCGCAATACTGACTGCTTTTCTCAGAATTTTGATATAAACTTATGGAGTAATTTTTGTGTCTTTTTTTATTCCATCAAACATACTGTGTTTCAGAGCAAAACTAATTATATTGTTTTTATTACAATTATTATTGTTTAATGTTCACTTGTCTATTGTTTAATGTGTGTGTAATGATCTTCTTTAGAGCATTCTTAAGTGTATATAGACAACCAGTTGACTTTCAAAATAATTGGAATACAATTAGTTACATTACAATAATAATTACAATATAATAGACAACGTGTTGTTCTTCGGGCCACAACTTCACGTCTCGCTCTCTGCACAGGACCGCACAGTGGGTGTGGCCAAACCACTGCACCAAGCCCAAGAGTGACCAGTAGAAACAGGTCTTTCATTCTGGTGCATAGTTACCGCCCACTGAGGTACAGCTTCACTCGCAAGCAAAACTTTCGAACTCACAAGCAAAGATTGAGAAGCAAAGAACAGAGAACAAAAAAAAAAAATGAAAAATGTGGGAACTGAATAGAATATATTTGCAATGCAAAAGAGTTTTGTTGTCAATTACTTTATTTCTGTAAATAAAAAAGTTGCTACTTTATTTTAAGGTCCAATTCTCGGTATTAACAAACCATTAACTGCATATTTTGCCTCCTCAGTAAACTCCTAATTTGCTGCTTATTAGTAATTAGTAAGCGAGTTGTTAAGTTTTTGGTAGGATTAGGGATGGAGATTATGGTCATGGAGAATATATGCTTTATAAGCACTAATACAGCCAATGTGTAAATAATAGGCATGCTATTAATAATAGGCATGCTAAAAAGTCAGACTTTTGAGATGTGCATTCGCAACTGTGTGAAAAATGGCAGAATTGTGATATACAGAGTCACAATGACTTTTTTTATTTTTATTCAGTGGCAGAAACAAGCTTCCTTAATTTAGAAATCACTGGCAGGACACGTCCAGGAAAAAGAGGACATATGGTCAACCTAGTTAAGCGAAATCTGAACCAGGGTCATTAAATACGATAAGATTCCAATCCCTAGCAAATAAGAGTCTGTAAACTTAACACAAGTCTGGCAGATTTTTAGTATGGTTAATGCACAAGCTGTGGAAAGAACAAAGTCCAGCAGGCACCTCTCTACCTGCATTCAGCCACCTTAACTCTCACATAATGAAGGGAACCTCCGACGGAGAGGCTATTCAAGGCCTTCTAATCACATTGCCATTGAATGTGGCTGAAGCAGGGGACTAAACGCATGCTGTGAGCCAATCAGAGCAGGCAGTTTATTTATTTATTTCAACTTTGCTGGTTAGCACGTTAGATGCATCGATTTAACTGCAGCCAACTTGATTGTTTCATTATTCATGGCCTGCATTTGGAGAAAGTGGGCTGCCAGAACCCATTGGACAAATCACCAAAGCACAAGACAGTGATCAGTGCTAATGGAGTAATCTGGGTGCACATCTTTTTGCCATCAACACATTTTTAGCTTTGTGTGCCATGAATGCTTTGTCCAAGCAGCACAGCCTAGGGCTTTCTGGTAAATGCCTCTGATTGCTGTGCAGTTTCAGTCTGGATGTCTTTGGCATCCCGCTATGGTCGACAATCGTATTCTAATTTTGTAATGTTGTAACTAGTTGACAATTATGACTCAATTTAAGGGAGATTTGAGAGCTACAGTAGAGTAAAAGACTTAAATTGTGACCTGTTCTTCAATCAAAGCTACTGTATGGCTTATTTATTAAATACTTTTTTGGGAGTTTTGCTGTATGAAAAGAAGCCGTGTTTCAACATTTTTGATGTCCTTTGTGTCCATTGGTTGAAACAAGTATCATGTTTGTCCCAGTGCACTGTACAAAATTAGCGTAATTTTAGCTGTAAAACATTGTGAAAATGGAAGATAAAAAGAAAAGAAAAAGAAAACCCCTTTGTTAACAAACTTTTTTGTCAATAATTTCATTGACAAGACTAGCACTAATTTTGGCCAAACAAACAGACTGTAATTTTATTTAATGCCACTAGTCTGGAGAACTATCAATTTTTTTGATAAATTCTTCCATTGAACGCAATCCATAATGTTTGAGCAAACTCACAGTGTGTTTCTTTCAAACAGTGAGAGCAAACTGTGGACACTCTCCCTCTTTGAAGTCCAGAGAGCAAAAACACTGGACTATCGACATATCTCCTCTCTGCTGGAGAAGCGACACACCGCAGAGCTAATTTGGTCAGCGGTGGCACTCCTGCTCATGGCAGAACATCAGCGTTAGATCCACGTGTTCCTCTCTACCTCCGTATCTCTGAAACCTCGCTGAGCTTTGATGTAGCAAAGTGCCGTGGAAAACTTCAGCTGTCTCTCAAGACTTCAAACAAGATTAGGCAAAGAAAGCTGTTTGATGCTGCGATGCAAAATCTCCCTAATGGCATGTGGGTGAAGTCGCAGGGAACAAAAAATGGAATTGGGATGGGATTTCATGATTTTACTCCAGATACACTAGCAAGCAGACCAACCCGATCTCATTAGAAAACATAACTTTTAAGAGGTGCTTCCAAAGTTGTTTTTGGAGCTTGATTTCATAGATGCTTTGTTCATAATGAGAAGGAAATTTTAAGCAATGAAACTTGCAGGATTTTTTTAAGTGGTACAAAGACCTCTTATAAGTTTAAAGCTCAAGGAAAATTTGATTCTCATGTAATGACGCCTTTAAAATCACCAGCTCTGTTCCAAAACCTAATGAGCTGTCGTAGTGCTTCTTAAATGAAATGGACATTTTATAAGTTCTTGTATAGTCTACATGAGCAGAAATTCCATGTGCCACACAAACCGTTGCTTTGTCTTAGTACTATGCCCTTCTTTTTGTGAAGAAAATGTACATACTTTTGAGTGTGTAGCAGAACAGTACACAAGCTTTGGTACACACTACGCCATCATAATTGTGTCTTTAACAGGTCGATTGATTTTAATGCAAGTTGATTTACCCGTTGCTGGTCTTTCATGCCGAGAACTCTCTTAATGCGTTTGCATAATGATGCATTCAAAAGTTAACGACCATCTTTATTAAAGTTCACAATGCTGTTGCAGATGAAATCTAACATGGATAACATTAAATAAATATTTGGTAACACTTTAGTTTAGGAACCAATTTTGACTATTAACTAGTTGCTTATTAGCATTGCATATTAATAGCATACTGGCTGTTTATTAGCATTTATAAATCACATATTAATGGCTTATTCTGCATGATCATATTTTAGATCCCTTTAGATCTTTAAGCCTACAACTACCTATATTTATTAGTGGATAAACATTCAAACAGGGTTATTATCACTTTTCATACGTCTAAACCTATATATTGTTCATCTTACACAACATAATTTCCTGATTCTTCTAATAGACTGTATATCCAGAAATTTATAAGGAGATTGTAAAAAATTGAACTGATGTGATCAAATTAACCGTATTCACAGTTTTAGCTATGAGAATACTTTTTCTTTGTGCACAAAAAGTATTCTCATAGCTTCGTAAAATTACGGTTGAACCCCTGATGTCACATGGACTATTTTTTGCTACGTTTCTGGACCTTGATCGTGGTAATTACATTGCTGTCTATGGAGGGTCAGAGAGTTCTCAGAATTCATCAAAAATATCTTAATTTGTGTTCCGAAGATGAATGGAGGTATTACGGGTTTGGAACGACATGAGGGTGAGTAATTAATGACAGAATTTTCATTTTTGGGTGAACTGTCCCTTTAATAAGCAACACATTAGGAGTTTATTGAAGCAAAATCCAGTTAATAGTTAGCTAATACCTGGACCCCAAACTAAAGTGTGACCAAATATTTTATCATCAATATATTGATTATTAATCACTCAAATCACTCCTTAATTACTCTGTTTATCTAAATCTATTTAATTAAATGCTGTTCTCACATATCCTCCATGTTTGTAGTTTTTTTAAACACGTTTTATTCTGGTTTGTAGTTCTAATTCTTATTTCAAATACTATTTATAAATATGAAGAAATTAATAACTGGGAAACGAATAACTGCACACACACACACACACACACACATATATATATATATATATATATACATATATATATGCAGTTATTCGTTTCCCAGTTATTAATTTCTTTTTCTCCTACTTAATTGGAAGTTCCAGGAGGACGCAGCAGGTGTTCAGAGGCAGTTCTCCTAATGTTCTCCTTGTGACTCTGCGCTGAGCCAAGAGTCATCCTTGACACCCTGTGCTCCTCAGCTCAGTTTAATCTTATAGAGCAGGAAAACTGTGTGAAGAAAATTAAATGAAGATGATGATTTAGAAGATTACTCCAGTAACGGAGCTGCAATTACATTCAATCAGTTTTAAAGAGCTAAGATTACCCTTAATACCTTTAGATATACTTTTAAGGACCACAAATGGATGCTTGTAAGGCAGGGAAAATTAATGATAAATGCACAATGAACTCCCAAAATAAGGTGATCTGTAATAACAACATAACTGAAGCCGGATGTTTCATAATGATGTGATAATTGAGCAATGAATTCTGTCATCACATTTGCCATCTGTCTATCTGTCTATCTATCTATCTATCTATCCGCCGCTTTGCATCAGGTGGTTGTTTAATGCACAGCTAGCATTATCCCTAGCATTATATATATATATATATATATATATATATAGCTTCACACTAATGAAATATTTTCTAGCACCACAGGTGTTGCTTAAAAGAAAATAAAACAAACACAATGTTAACAACCATGATGTCTTAAAAACACATCCGAGCTATTAATCTGTCACACTGTGGCAGAGAGTATTTAGCAGCTTTAATCTAACAGAGAGTGACACAGAAACAAGGTTTTGCCATATTGTGTGCGATAAACACTTACAGTTTCTCTGATGAGCACTGTAACTGCAGTATCAGACAGTGTTAAAGCTGAAGCCTTCTAATTCCAGTCTTCTTAAGACTAAGCAGCTGTTACTGATGGGAGAGATTAGAATCCGACGTGCTTATTGCTGGATATTTGGAAACTGATGATGTTTTCACTGATTCATGTGTGGCAGGCCTTAGTGTGTATATGATGACTTTAGGTTTGTCAGTAGGGGAATAAAGCTAAAGTGACAGGGCGTACAAAACAAGAAAATTGAATGCCAATCATCACAGTGCCCAAGCAATGCCCCAACTGGAGGCTGGGGTGATGGGAAAGACATTCTCCTAGAATCTACCAGGCGTTAAAACTCAGTTTAGAAACTTACCTCTTTAAAATGTAATGGCTCTAAAAATATCATGTACTGTAACAAGTATAAAATCAAATAATTATATCTTGAAGACATGCAAGTGTAGGCATTGACATTATTTTCAATAAATAAATAAACAGATAATTTTCAAATGTACTTGTCAAAAAAACTAGTGTAATTCTTCATTACCATATTTTACTTATGAGCTATTTTCAAATTCTCATTATTTCGAATGTTTGTTTTATTTTTTTATTATGTTTCATTACATTCATTAGATTTAATATTACAATAAGAATAAAGGCAGTTCAGCATACTACCATAAAGCAAATACTTTTTGCATTGCAATTTAATTGAAACTTTTTGATGGCGACACATGAGAGACTACATGGATATTTCCTGGTTTATAATAAACTACTTTAGATTTCTCATCTTTTAAGGATTTGTTTTCTTTTTGGTCAGTTGTATCCCCTGACATTTTTGGCTTTATGCCCATCAAAAATGAATTATAATACATAAATGAAAAACAAGCTCATTATAGAAGAGGTGTATTCAAGTCACTGTGTGTTTGAATTGCCATTTTAATGTATTTTTGAATATGTTCAAATTCAAGCAGCATGTCATTGATCCAAATGTAAATGGGGTACAAATCACTCAAACCATCTGTTATTTGTTTTTCTCCAATGTTTCAAGACTCTTATATAATGTTCATCTCTAAAAAAACAAAAAACAATTACAAATATGTATATTTTATCATTTTATTCCTGTTCTTCATAATTTTACTAGAAGCAGGCATGTTCCAAGAGAAGCAATTTCTGATTCTGCTATGCTGGGAGGTATTATTTTTTCTTTGCTTGTGAAAGTAAAGGTCCCCACCTCTTCAGACCCAGTGGTGTCATGCACAGCAGTGGCCAGATGTCTGATGGAGCTGCTGAGGTTTATATACCCACTAGCAGTCCCATCAAACATGTCCCTTTAGTGGAAAGAGGAGATGAACTAGAAATGCTTCACAAGCTAAAGAAAACCTTGTGACAACAGTTTAAGGGAAGGCTTTTATCTGTTCCTCGCGGTGTTCTGCGTTTACTGAATATCTCTCATATTGGTTTTTGTGTATCAGAGATCCCGCTGGGCTGGCTGAGGCAATTGGCCAGGCAGACTCCTGCACTGTCAAGGCACCAGCTTCAAGATGATCAATTTAACTGAAAAGACTGCAAGAAAGGCAGTCAATCAAGAAGAAACAAGGTTTGATAATACAGGTTGATTGTTTGTTTAGGAATCCCGGCACTTCATGATACAAGTTCAAGCAGAGTGGTGTGGCTCAAGCAGAACATGTCTGAATTTGTTGAAAAAGACCCCACTCAAATAAAAACCCAAATATGGCCTGTTCATGAATTTCAAACAGCTCATAGCTTGTCTATTGAAAAGGATTATATGTGGCCCACCAAGCATAATTTACAAAGCATTCAATTTCACAATTCAGTTTCTGGCCCCCTTTTAAAAAAGTTTGGACACCCCTGGTTTAAGGTGACCAGTGAGTGATGCCCTAAACTTACTATAATCCTCACACTAAAGTTTGTTTTGTTAAAGGTTTTAAGTGTTTTTAAAGTTTGATTTGTTAACACTGTTGCACAATTTATCCACAGGTATTGAGAAATTTAGCATTGCATCCCTTCCTCACCAATGGATCCTCTGCAGTGAATGGGTGCCGTCAGAACGAGAGTCCAAACAGCTCATAAAAACATCCTAAGCCACACGACTTAATAATCCATCAATTACCATCTTGTGAAGAGAAAAGCACATTTAATATGCAAAAACAGTCCAAACTAGTTCTAACAAATACTATATGTTGGTGGATTTTGGTGTTAATTGATGGACTGGAGCAGTGTGGAATACTTGTGGATTATTGTGATGTTTTTATCAGTTGTTTAGACTCTAATTCTGACGGCACCCATTCACTGCAGAGGAAAGTGATGTAAAACTGCTAAATTTCTCAAAATTTGTTTTGAAACAAACACCTTTACACCTTGGATGTCCTGAGGGTGAGTCAGTTTTATTTTGGCGTGAACTATTTATTTAACCATGCATTGTGCAGTCATATCACCTGCAAATTCTCTATGGGAACTGAGCAGCAGACTCACATTCTTGAAAAATTTGACAGGGAGCAGAGCAAGTTCAGAGAGTGTCATTATGAAGTATTCAGCTTTATTCAAGAGGGTAAAAAATGATGGGCAGCATCTAATTGCCATGTAGTGAGGGTAGTGATATCTGTCATGAGTGCAAGGGAAAAAAGTATATAAGTGTTTATGTATGTATATATATATATATATATATATATATATATATGTAAAAAAACAAAACAAAAACAATGTGAACATACATTGTACATTAATAAACAAAAACATAAATCTAAAAATAATTAAATAAAAATAATTACATAATTAAAAATATTAAAAATGTTAATTATAAAACTTTTTCTCAACACAGACAGTACATTGTTCTGTCATTGTCTATGTTGCAAAGGTATACAATAAAACATTTAATTATAATTGCTTTTACAGTATCCCAAAACAAAACAATTAAAGTACCCCTGAAATCAAAACGTTAAAGTTTTTTGGTTGTTATTAGGAATATATTAGTCTTAAGATTATTAAGTATGCTTCAAAACAATGACAAAATTTGCATTTAGAAAATTAATGTATTCAAAATATACAGTCACTATCACCAATAAGGATCGACAATTTTGATGATATATCATTCTACGCTTCAGCTTCTCGTCAGATTTTCTGTCCAATCAATTTCTCTCTAGAATAAAATACACAAAATCTGCGGATAAAATCAGTCATTTTTTCACACATTTACTGTGTTATATATGGTGAATGGTGGATTGAGAGGATAGTAAGCGATTCAGACAGTCTACACCTGCTTTCCATTGTGTTGAATAAAGTACGTAGTCCAGACAGCACAGAGTGGATCATCCGCACAAGACAGCGTGGACCACAAAACCAATCCAATCTGAATTCTTCACAGAATGCTCTATTTTAAATCACAGTGGCATGTTTAAGTCAGTTTCTAAATGCAATCAAATAATGCAAACAGCATTATAAACAGCAGTTATGAGGAGAAGAGATAACACCAGTACCGTGCACCACCATATATTACACTAGTGTTGTCAAAAGTACTTCGCCCCCAAGTTGATAGTTAAATTTAAAAACATAATGATACTTTCCACAGTACTGCTAGCACTGCTGATGGGCAGCTGCTTTCAAACATTTTTCCTGTATTTGTGTGTGTGCTCTGTGAAGAATGTCGAAGGTTTCGATTTGCAACGTGTTTTTGCAGCATTGAGCATTGTATCACAGATATGTTTTTTGAGCATGTGAATGCAATGGCCAATCAGCAGCTTTTGAGTCCGAATCTGCTAAATACACCAGAGATTGCTCAAAGCGAGCTCTGCACACTCTGGAATCATTCCGTTTTACCCAACAAAGTATAAACATGATGTAAATAAGAGATTCATTGTGCAGTATAGAAAGATTTTTTCATTATAACAGGAGTTTCACTGTGGGTGAACTTAAGTAATATCAGCTTCACTAATTGTAAAGGAAGTGCTCTTTGTTTGCTTATATATATATATATATATACTGCTTGGTTTCTGCATTTAACCCATTCATAATTTAAATAAAAGTTTTATTTTCCATGCTGCAAATTTTAAATTATTCAAGATCGACAGACCTGCCACTTGTTCTTTTACACGTGAAATGCATTTCTTTGTTATTTTATCGCTTTCAATTGATCTTTCTAATGCAATGTTTACATAACTGAACAATATTTGAAGGCTACATGCTTATGATTTAACTGATTATTTACTTATATTTAATAATAGCTTTAATACTTAACATTTTATTTATTTAATATTTTTATTTTAAAATAGTTAAAAAAGTCTAAATAGTCCCAATAGTTTTTGCTATGGTACCAATATCTGTAGAAATGTGGTACCATGACATTATATTACACGCTTTTCTAACTGAACATTATCAGCATAACTGAAAATTATCATTTTTTTTTTTTTTCCCTAGTAGTAACAGTTCCATATTAAATCTAAAGAGGGAATCTATTAGACTTGGCTATTACAAGCTGTCAAATACACCTCTTCCATCCTACAACGTAAACCAAAAGCTATTTTTAAAAATGGGGATGAGCCACTCGATATTTGTTTGATATCCGATATTGTTTGAGTGGAAATTACATCAGCACACTGAATTACAATGTGCATTTCAGGGTACTTCAGTGGGACTTTAAATAAACAGTTATGCTGCTTTGCAAGAGCAATCTGAAAAGCGTAGTTTGCCTGTTACTCACCCTCATGTCACTTCAAAGGTATAAGACCCTTTCATCCGTGAAAAACAACGATAAAGGACGAGACATGAGGTGTACCAACATCATGGTGAAATTTGAGAGCTAGGAAATTCTGAGTCCCACACTTTGAGAAACAATGCTACAAACCTACTGAATTTAACTAACCTGCTTTAACAAAGTCCGTTATGAAAGCAGTTGACATGAAAGAAGAACGGTGTCTGCTATAATGCAGCAATGCTGAGAATGCATTTCGTGAATGATGGACATTCTAATTCTGCAGAAATCTGCTGAGCTGTCTGTGGCAGATTCTGTGTGGCTCTGGCCATAAGAGACAGTAATTTGGATTAGCCTCTAACCACAGACAAAAGCTCATTAATTTGGGTGTTAACTGCGCTAAAACAGCAGCACTGCCAAACGACGCACGCTGGAAGGAAGGCATAGAGCGGTACGAGGTCATTCTCCATCTGTCATTGACCGTCCCTGTCTTCTCCTCTTTCTTCACATCAGCAGCACCAACTGAAAATGCTGTGGCAGGTGCAGGAATCGACTGTCACAAAGAGGAGAGTCTTTTAGCTCGTATTAAGTGGCCAATAGCTTTTGCCACCCACCACTTCTCCGTTTTCCACATTGCCGGTGTGAAGATGAAGAGAGATAAGGCAGGGGGCAACCAAGACAGCATCCCTCGGGAGTTTCTTGTATCTTCCAGCCACTCAGCAATTCAGCTGCAAGGCGAGATTGAGGCCACTCACCACAGTCGTACGTCTGCAACCTTTTCCGACCTGCCAATCAGGGTGAACTATATCCTGGAGGCCGGGACTCTACAATAAGCTCTTGAGGATTGGCGCTCAACCCGAGAATTATGGTGTATAGGACACGGAAATCAAAGACAAGCAATCAACACCACCATTATTTGGCTGTCGAGCTCTGGCCTTGATTGAAATAGACCCTTCTGGGCAAATTGTGCAATCCTGAAGTGCTCTAATTGTTTTAAAATGAACACTTTGTCCTCCACTCAAAAAAATAAAACCATACGATTTGGAACATCAACAGGGTGAGCGAACGATGACAGAACTTTCGTTAACAATTTATTCTAAGAGCCAATTCTTACTATTATCTAGCGCTGCATATCACTAGCATATAAGCACATGTTAATGCCTTATTCAGCATGAGCATATTTTAGATCCCTTAATCCTACCCCACACCTAAACTTAACAACTACCTTATTAACGATTAATAAGCAGCAAATTAGGAGTTTACTGAGACAAAAGTCATAGTTGATGATAGTTATTTAACAGTGAGAATTGAACCTTTAAATAAAGTGTAAAGTTTTTATTTTTTGGTGCCCCATTCAATGCCTTTTTATCCAGGAAGTACTTTGAGTAAATGGCACTGTGAAAATGCAAACCAAAGAAGGTGACCTTAAACACACAAGGAGCTTTCTTTGGCACAGGGATGTTTACCAGCTCACCTGATCCTTCAGTAACCTTCATTTATTGATCTAGGAGGTGCAAAGTACTTTGCGACTCCAAATGCAAAGCTTTTGCTCTGTCTTCTGACTGACACATGGTGAAACCCTGATGACTACTGCCATTAGAATCTTAATCTTAAGAACTTTTCCTGCACCATTTGTGCAACCAACAGACATGAATGATAGTGTTCCAGAACAACAGAATCAGAAGACCTTAGATACCACATAGAAATAGGCTGGCAACCACAAACAACTCTCTAGATTCATGGTGGCAAATTTTGCATGTACTGTAAGTACCACTTACATTTTATACAGAAAATGTAAATGCCATTTATTAACATTGTTGCAAAATCTTTAAACTTATGAATGTTCACGTACACCAAACTACCACCCTCTAAATAGTACAGCGTGTTACAGTGAGCGACTAGGCAAATAAAACCCTCCACAGCTGATTTGAACTTCAGAAATCTATAGAAATGCTCTCTAGAATGTAAGGATTTTCTTTCATGCTCCTCAACACTTTGCTAAGATGCCATATTTCATTCAGAAAAACTAAATGCATCAAATTCAGCTTATGGATGGCGTCTCGATTTTTGGTCACTATTTTTATTCACACCGTGCAACCAAATTAAGCACAAAAAGCCTTGTCTGAGCAGCAAACACAGCTCCTGCAGTGCCAGGAGCACTTCCTCTGAATTCACAAGCTTAAGAAAACAGTTGGCTCTCTGAAGCAGTTCAATAAGAAGCAGACACATGCCTGGATGGATACGGGGGTGGAAATCAAGAAACAGCAGAGCTCAGAAAACTAGGGCTCAGAAAAACAAGAGCAGCATAAAACAGTCCCACGCAGTCTATCCGTCAGTTTTAAGGACATCCGATCCTCGACTTGTAAATGGTTTGTGCAGAAGCACCTGGTATTAATGCTAATAAAATGACATAACCATCCAAAAATAGCACGGGCAGAATTCAGAATGGGTAGCATAGTCATGGTGCTGCATTTAAGGCTCATACTCCCAGACATATACTTTAAATAGTAACACGCAATTGTATACCTATCTGACCTAACTCATAAAAATGACTTTGGTTTGCTGTAGCCAGGTTTATGTAGTCATTTTAAATAATATTTTTGATGTTAATAAAAACAGTTTGTTTGGATGTTTTCACATAAGAAATGTTTGTAAAATTGGATGCACCACATGATTTTGCATGAGTTATACGCTTCAATATGTATATATATATATATATATATATATATATATATATAAAATATATGCTTCAAAACCCCTTTCATCTTTGACCCACGTGTCATCTGAGGATTGCTTGTCTATTTTTGTTCTCGATATTTGGCTGTATTTTGAAGGTTCCCTTTAAAAATGGCAATTTAATTCACTTAATCTAAAAGACGTAAAAATTAAATTTGCATATGTATGCAATAAAATATATAGATTGCACTACATGTTCCCTTGCTTATTGCTCAAATACTAAAATAATATCAATTTAAGTCCATATGTCACACTAACAAGAAACTATGCTCCTGACCACAGGTCGAAAGTTGTAGTTCCAGCTACACAACTTTGCAATGCTGTTTGAGGATGTTCGCTGGAACTATGGATTCAGGAAGCACCAAAACACTGAACTATATTGGTAACAATGATACTTGCTGCCATAATGAGCTAGCGATGCTTTTGGTAATGTACCCCTGTATGTTCTTTGCCCAGTGATGCACTAAGGTCAGTGAAAGATGTACATTCTAAACATGTAATCATCATTTCAATAAATAAATATATGTGTTATAGCAATATCATTACATTTTTGCACAAGACAGCATTACAGCCTTAACTAACCTTTACTTGTCACGAGAGTCTTATTAACCTTGACACACTTTCATTAAGGTTTTTACCTGCATGTTTTTGCACATTGTTTGCACCACAATGCATGGCATGAGTTCTCTGTCATTATTCAACTTTTTGAAACTGACAGCTCTTCAGCTCCTGTGGTCTCATGGGACAGCAAATTGTCCACTGGTTCCACACTCCAGAATCTCAGCAGATGCAATGTGTCATATGGGTATAATTCGCCAACTGTAATCTTTTAAATTTGACAGATTGCTTTTTGCACAGAGTGTAGCTGGTTTGGACACATCGTGGTGCTTTTGCGGGCCAAGAATGTTCTGTACTCATGTAATTTCCTAATCTTATTCCCCTGTCTCCTACTCTTCATTACCATCAGAAAAAAAAAAATGCTTAAGAAAACTTGTACGTGAGCAGGAAATTTGAAATATTTTAACAATGAATTGGGGAAAAAAACTCAGCTCAGTTTAGACATTGTAGCAAGGCTTGTGTTTTCCATCGTTCTCCATATTAATGAGTTTGGATCAGTTGTCCTATAAGTGCTGTCGTTCTAGACACATAAAAAGAACAGCCAAATGATTAAGCAGCAGCTTGGTACAGACATATCAGGCCGGAACCTCACCTAATTGGATGAAATGAGATTCAGGGGTGATGGATTTTGATAATTGTTGGCACTTGTTAGCCACCTCACACAGGCCCTAGCATGCTGTCATACATATTAAGCCACAGACCTCCACTTAATGGGTGACGGAGACAGACTTCACAATTACCTCACTAACTCCAAAGCAGTTTATCAAATTAAGAACCGGCCTAATATGATACATGACAGACCGGACTTTGATGGGCAGGGATCTGAGGACTCAAAGGCCTCACATCTGCTGAGGGACCTGTGGTCACTCCTGTCAAGAACTTTCTGAGTTTGACCTTCATGTTAGCAAAAATGGAGCATTTTCATAAAAATCAGAATGCAGCTTGGGAGGTTGACATTCCTGCACCCTCAGTGTGGCACATATGTCAGCAATATTTTGTTTTCAAATAAAAATCAAAGAGTTCAAAAAGTTCAAAAGAGTCTGACAAAGCAGTTCCAAAAGCAGAAGGGTAAAGGCCAGCTTTCCAACATGATATTCTGAACTATGCCTTAAAGCACTAACCTTGTGCAGTTGTACTATATGAGAGAATTCCCCAAAGAGAATAAGCCATTTTGTAGTTTCTCTGCCTTGGAATATTTATGTAAATACTTTAGCATTTGATGCATGATTCATCTCAGATGAATATATTGTTATAATGAACATACACACAGGGACATATTTGGGTATTATGTTTGGAAAGATGCAGGGCAGTTTGAATTTTGAAAGCGTTCAGTTTTGGAATGGAGCCTGTTTTGGATGCAGTGCTGTCTACATCATCAACCAAAAAAAAAAAAAATCAATAACATCAGCAGTGAGTCCAGCCTCCAGCTCCTCATCAAATAGAGATTTGTTGATCAGAGGTTTTCCTCAACATGCTTCATTCTGTATAATTCACCCAAAATTGGTCTAATTGCAGGTCACAAGGTATGAATATATGAAATCATTAACACTGCAAGTAAAGATCATTTACTGATTGTTAGATTAAAATTCATGTTCCAAGCTCTTAAAATTGTATTTATGTATGTATTGTTTGAAGTATTTATCATGAATTAATAAATCATAAACATCATTAAACGGGTCATCGGATGCCCATTTTCCACAAATTGATATGATTCTTTGGGGTCTTAATGAAAAGTCTATAACATACTTTGGTTAAAATTTCTCAATGGTAGTGTAAAAAACACCTTCTTTACCCTGTCAAAATCAGCTCTGTTTTCATCAAGCAATTCTAGTCCATGTTGCTTTAAATGCTCATGACTCTGCTGACCCCGTCCCTCTCTTCCGTGGGGCGACGAGCAGTACTGTTTACTTTAGCCGCGAAACTGGCTAACTAGTACATTATTAGGAAAGGCGATTTGCAAAGATTCATAAAAAACTGTTAAAATCACTTCTTCTGTAGATGAAGCTGGATCACGAATGATTCATGCGAGCATAGACGCATTTAGGCAGATCGGGGATCGGAGCATTCCATTCAAAGCGAAAGTAACGTTAATCCTCTGCGTCTTCAGCGGCTCAGATGTCAGGAGTTAATGACGACTGCTATATTCATTATTACATCCAACAATAGAACGCCTCAATTGCTTAATCTGAGACATCTTGTCTTCCCTGCACCAGAGGCGGACAGCTCTCAGCTCACTCAGGGCGGGTCTAAGGTAAGACGGTCTTGTCAATCAACTCTCGTGGGAGTGGTCTGTGGAGAACTACGTCATTCTGACAGGAATCTCAGAACAGCCTGATTTGAGAAAGGGGATTTTAAAATAGGGATTTAAAAAAAAAAACACTGGGTGGATTTCTGTCATTATAGGATGGATGTGTACACACACTTCCAACACACATTTATGCTCAAACAACTTCTAAAGTGAATTTTGCATCCGATGACCCCTTTAAATTTTTTGCAGAGTCAAACCACAATCTAAACTAATCTTTCCTTGGTATAAGAAGGCCAAATTATTTTCACCTTATTTCAACTTCTGCATCTTGGTTGCACTGTACATGGTTTTGATTATCACTAGTACGGTTGCAAAGAGGTGGACAATTTCTGATAAATTTCCAGAAACAACTTTTAGAAAGTTACTAGAAATGTTCTGCCACTTTGCAACCCTAATCACAACATATTTTTATTTGGCTGTTAAAATATTACAAACAAACAAAGAAATAAACAAACAAGCAAATAAATAATGGTTTCTTTTCAGCAGTTTTAGTCTTGTAGTAAGGCTTTTTTTTTTTGTTTGGGGTGGCGATTTTTTGTTAGGAATGCATCGATCCAATACTTAGTATCGGTATCGGCTCCGATACTGACATTTTTTGCCGGTATCAGTCAGACGAGACCGATCCAAATCCCATATTGTGCATATACTATTCTGTGTTATTATTAAGCCCCACGAAAGCACAAAAACATTATAAAGCGCCATAAAGTCAAAGTCCAAGTGTTCTGAAGCCGTTTCATAGTTTAATGTGAGGTACAGATGAATATTTAAGTCGTTAAATTCAAGTTCACGAAAACTTTTCTCTCCGCTGCACATAAGCACTTTGTGCCGCTCTGTATTGGAGCTTTTCGTATTATAATATTTTGCACAATGAAAGATTATTTGTAGAGTTTCTTGTTCTGTCCTATGATATGACAGAAAACGAAAGGTTATTAATAATCTAATATATAGCACAGTAATGGAGGCAGCAACATATGATAGATAGCACTCCTATAATATGTTGCTGCCTTCATTACTGTGCTATACATTTAAAAGAAACTTTTTAATTTTATAGTTTATATTTATATATAAATACATTTACTAGTTTTCATTAATGTATTTTACAACAATACAAAGAGCAATGTGTAACGTTTTACCAGATTTAGTCCTACACTTATTCACTTTTATTTGTTCCTCACTTAATAATGTTATTTCACTAAATGTTTAGATTTTATAAAATTGTGCACTCCTGATTTTTCTAGAATAAATTTTGCTGCTAAATTATCCACTAACCTAGTTTATAATAGTATTTTTTGACATAGATTATGATTTTTTTTTCATTAGTTATTTTTCATTAAAATGAAGTTGTCTATATTTAGTAGATTGTGTTTAACACACAAAAGAGCGACGATCAGGTCAACACACAGAAGTATAGAAATTCTACATTGATTTAAAAAAAACTGCGCTGGTATCGGATCGGAATCGGCGATACTCAGAATTTTCCGGATCGGATCGTATCGGATCTGAAAAAAAATGGTGTCATTGGATCCCTATTTTTGTACGATGTGATTCGTACAGAAACATACAATTTAAAGAAAAATTGTAAGCATGAAGGCTCACTCATAAACCTAACCGTCAGTGGAGCATAAGCAGATCTTTGGAGAACATATAAGACAAATTCATACTTGTAAAACAGTTGAGAGTGTGTTGTCCATATACACCCGCAATGAATCATATAAAGCAAAATGATGGAGAACATAAACAGTAGTCCTCAGATGCCATATTCATTACAGCAGCATCTCAGAGAAATTACATTATAGACAAAGCAGCTACATGAATGAACCCATGTATCTGGAAGTAAAGTGTACAGCAATTACATACTGCATGTTATCAGGATTAAAGAAGCTTCCTGTTGTTTGTGTAAATTAAGTATAATTATATGACATTAATTGTAATCTTGAATTGATTAATTAGCATTAAGCTATTAGTCCATCGCTTGTGGCTCAAATGTGACCATGTTACTACAGTTAAGACCAGCTCGTTAGTTTCTACAATGATGCTTCATACTATGGTGGTTAAGGAGTTAGTTATGTCATTTTAAAGGAAACACAACCCTGGTCATATTTCTTAAAATTTTATAGTGAACCATCCCTTTAAATCTAATTCTCTGTCTGTGGCAGTGAATAATGCAGTGGCTACATTCAGAGTTGGGTCCCTCTGGACTGAGCAGGGGAGCAGCTGCGCCTAACAAGTGGAGCATCAAAACTGTCATGGCTCATTCTCTAGCAAGATAAATCAGTTTAAGCAGGACAACACCACACCACACCACCCACCCTTTCCTTTTTTAACCAATCTCCTTCTGTTGGTTCATTCACTACCTAATGTGCATGTACACGCAAATTGGTATTTTAGGGGTAAATATATGTATCACTAATGCGGTATGTACAGTACATTTGTGTTATTTACTCAGTAGCCAAATTTTTACAAATTCCTCATTTTATTATTAATGGTATTCAGGGATTTGTGTGGACATGTATTCGGCATTTGTAAGTGTCACTCTTTATTGTTTTTTCTTTTTCATTTTGTCAACATTTCTAACTACAATACAACAAATAGAAAAGGTTGTAGCACTAAACACTCGTCCAAAAGTCCAGTATAGGCCAATAATATAAGGTGCGTAAATCCCAAAAATACTAAAGGTATAAAGACGAAGAAGATCCGCACTCATCCAAATTTAGCCCAAAAGGCTTATATCATTTATTATTCAGAGGTCACAAAATTGTGCAAAAAATTGCAAAGCTGCAAAACGTTAACCCTTCCTCAGTGCCATGTGCTACCAAGCAAACACCTGCACTCATTAAAACATTTATTACCGTAATACACTTAATATCACGGAGACAAAAAATAGACATTTATATCTCAAAACATATATCCAAATACAACAAATACATTTACAAATCATCCAAAATGATCCATATACAACTATATCAAAAAAGTATACATAGACATATATACCAATAAAAATCTCATGACTCCAAACAAAAGTTCTTAGCATCAGTTTTGATACAGAATAAGTAAACATCATACCCAAGTACTCTTTAGCGTCCCCCATATATCCTTAAATTATTATAAAAAACAATTCAAA
The DNA here is from genome assembly GCA_021397915.2 of Tor tambroides. Lineage (NCBI taxonomy): Eukaryota > Metazoa > Chordata > Actinopteri > Cypriniformes > Cyprinidae > Tor > Tor tambroides. Next base: position 4,972 of record JAFVLL020036116.1, on the reverse strand, counting down.
GACAGATCTTCATTCATACCAAGAGGGTGTAGACTTTTAAGATCAAAAATCCACCTACATTCCTTCTGCAAGTGTCTATGTTCTAAATTCCCTCCTCTACGAGTCTGTGTCAGCTTTTCAGTAACAACAAAATTTAGATCTAAACCTGAATGAGACATCTCAACAAAATGACGAGCCACGGGAGATTTTAAATCTTTCCTTCTAATAGCGCTCATATGCTCAATGATCCGAGTCCTAATTTGTCTATTTGTCTTACCCACATATTGTTTTATACACGGACAAGATAACAGATAAATCACATTAATGGAAGCACATGTGACCAGTTGTTTAATTTTATATGTGCAATCAGTTATACAACTGTCAGACTTTGTTTCCCTGTGTCTTGTGTTTCCACGTGTTCCCTGTGTTTCCGTGCCCATATTTGGTCTTCCCGTTCCTATCCTCGTTCTGTGTTATCATTAGTTATTAGTCTCCAGCCGTGTTTCATTTATTATCTAGTTTAGTCCCAGTGTTTATAAGCCCTGTGTCTCCCTGTCTCCCATGTCCGGTATTGTTTGTCTAACCCCCAAGTTCCATGTTCCTGGTGTTGGCTTCAGTAAAAGGATTATTGAATGTTCTCCTCGTCTCCTTGCTCCCCGAGATTGTGACAACAACTCCGAAACTCAAAGCATATTTTGGGTACATTTTTCCATGCTGTGCATTTAAGACAAGGATAAAAACCAACATCCTTACTCACTTGCCCATCAATACCATCCCTGACATAAGTATCTGATTTAACTAAAATGTCCTTAATATTCCTCGCTCTGTAATGAGAAAAAAGGGGCAAATCTGCAAAAATCGTTTTGCCCACTGAATCACTGCATAGTATATACCAATGTTTCTTAATAATATCTTTAATGTACGGAGTAAGATTTATGCTTAGCTGGTCAACAGACTACATTTCTTACCCTCTCCAAAGCCGCCACTTACTTGGATAACCCCTAAGTTGAAAATGCTTATAAATCTCAACCACTTTTTGTTCAAAATCAGATCCCACACTACAAATGCGTTTTAAGCATAGGAACTGAGTGTAAGGTAACCCCTTCTTTAAATAAGATGGGTGGGCACTCGACGCATGCAAGATGCTGTTTTTATGTTTTTATGAATTTTTATAATAATTTAAGGATATATGGGGGATGCTAAAGAGAACTTGGGTATGATGTTTACTTATTGTATATAAAAACTGATGCTAAGAACTTCTGTTTGGAGTCATGAGATTTTTATTGGTGTATATATGTATACTTTTTTGATATAGTTGTATATGGATCATTTTGGATGATTTGAAAATGTATTTGTTGTATTGGGATATATGTTTTGGGATATATATGTATATTTTGTGTATCTTCGTGATATTAAGTGTATTACGGTAATACATGTTTTAATGGGCGCAGGTGTTTGCTTGGTAGCACACAAGGGTTAATACCTGAAAACGTTTTGCACTTTTGCACTTTCTTGCACAATTCTGTGACCTCTGAATAATAAATGATATAAGCCTTTTGGGCTAAATTTGGATCTTCGTCGTCTTTATAACTACAATACAATACATGTACTATTTTATTTATATATATATATATATATATATATTGTGCCTAATATGCATGTTACATGATTTTAGTGTGGAAAAAATTGCTTAGTAACCTTTTCTATGTAATTTTATATAAATTTAACAAAAATATTTTGCAACACCATGACTCCTGCAATGCCTGTAAACAATGATTTTAAACTTTATAGCTCAAACAATGCCTAATTTTTTTTTATAGAAGAATGAATGCAATTAATTTAGAAAATTATAAGTTTCACTTTACTGCTTTTAAATCCAAAAAAAGGAACAAAAAAGGCCCCAGTCATTATTATCAGTACCTCACCATAACCTTAACAGTCTTTAATAAATAAATCTTTTTTTTTTTCAACATACCACAAATTTCTGTCAGCTGAGTCTAACTTTTACTGTAACACTTTAGTTTAGGCACCAGTTCTCACTATTAACTAGTTGTTTATTAGCTTGCATAATTATATTAACTATTAGTACTTATAAAGCACATATTAATGCCTTATTCTGCATGAGCATATTTTAGATCCCTTAATCCTACCTCATATCTAAATTTAACAAATACTTTATTTACTGTTAATAAGCAGGAAAATTAGAAGTTTATTGCGGAAGAGTCATAGTTAACAGTTAGTTAATAGTGAGAATTGGTCCCCAAACTAAAGTGGGACCACTTTTACTACTAAACTTATCTAAGGTTGCAGATCTAAGGTTGTGTAAATTTTCTCAATATTGTGTTGATGCTAATGTCAGGTTTAGGTGATCAGCCGACTTGTTTTTGGAGGGTGGGAAAAGGTGACATTGTCACAGCAAAAGCCAATGACGGGATTTACAGCACTGTAGGCAGACTGCAGAAAGTCCTCCACCTGTCACAGCCAATGATTGATTGTCAATCACTCTAACCATGCAACAAACTGGTAAATAAATTTGCCTTCAAGGGATTGCACTCTGGGTAGACTTTGCGTCAGAGCGGTGAAGCCTATAAAAAGCAACTGGTGCGCTCTGCCAGAGGCAAAGCAAATTCAACAGGCTTGCTGGGTTGTGTAGGAGGCTGGATATCAACTCAGAAAACACTCTGAAACTTTCTAAACTCCTTCCTGGTGCATGCCACTTTTACAAACTTGGGTTGGTGATTGATAAATGGAAGAATGGTATTAATATTTTTGTGGCTCCAAAACCATACTGAAAGTTTAACAGTAGAAATGCTGCATTAGTTTGATGATTCAGGTCATTGAATAACATTTTAACATGTGAGGCTTTGCTCAGTACATATGCCACATATAAATGCAACAACAAATATGCAAAATTAGGCATTTTCCTTTTGTTCCAGAAATGTTAAGATACAAAACTGCAAGTGGACGCTCGTGTTAATACACCAAGCTTCCTATTGAGTATAGCATGTTGAATGCATGCATTTGTTACATTGGTAGTGATAAAAAAAATAGTAGTTATGTTGTTCTGTTGGTGAGAACGTCCACCAAGATACCGACAAAAACTGATGTTACATTTCCGTGTGAAATAGTAAGGCTGTAAACTGTAAAAAAAAAAATGTCAATTTAAATGACTGTCTTGTGAGAATCTATAAAGAGTATGGCAGCTGCAATCTCTTTAATGGGCTCAGTATAAAGACCATTATGTGCTTCCTCCATTTTGCCTTGTGGCAGGGCCACTGCTGGCTCGACAGCACATCAGCCACTACCGGCCTGAAGTAGGTGGTGTTTTGTTACATCATAAAATGTTATGAGAACTATTACAGAAAGCCATCATCCTCAGCCACTCCATTGAGATCCTTGCAGAGATAGACAATCAGGGTGGAGGGAGGGGTCTCTCTTTTCGACAGAATTACTTACCAGGTAAGGGTCTTATATAAAGGCTTTCAGTGCCTGGGTACATTAGAACAGGTACACAGTCAGGATACTTATATAAACACAATTGTCTAGTGTGTCTTGATAAGAACCACTGTATCAAGTGAGCAACAATTAGGTTGATATTTATATGAAAAGCATTTTATTAAAGCGAACCATTTTAACAGTTTTCTAACTAACTCCAGTAGTACTTACTTTTTAAAACACTACTTCATTATTTTAAAACACTAAAGTAATCGAACTACCTTTTTCAGTTTCACTATTCATTAGATATTAGTACTCAGTCGCAATAGTAACTATTGCGTAGAAACTTGGTGCTACATTTTCTACAAATTCTACATTTTTGTCACTGAATTCTTTCAGGATCTGTGATTCAGATATCAACTAGTATTTACTCCAGTTGTTGTTGATTCCAGTTCTACTAGTAATACAGTAAGTACTACTTATTCTTTATTTCCTTGTAACTATTGAAATAGTTACGACCATCTGTTCCAGTTTTCCTCGCGCTAACAGAATAAAAAAGTACCTGTTAATGAGATGCTAGTGAGTATACCAGTTGTTACTATTATCAATTGAATCTTTCTAATATGAAATACAACTACGAGATACTATAGTAACTGTTATGAAATAAAAAGTAAGTACTATTTTCTAATGAATAGTTACTACAACTATGTGCCCTTTTCACATTTCCAGGGTCCTCAGAAGCAGACATTGCCAGAGTTGGGTAAACTGGTGAATGGAAACTACAACAAATAGCCTATAATGTTTACATTCCCATTTTACCCAATATTAATGCAATTCTGTGACTTTCCAAAAGGGGGGAAAAAATATACAGATATTGATTACGTTGTAAGATTTGCAGTCACTCCCTCAGCCGTTCATTAGAAACACTCATGCAGTAAAATTTAATGCCAAGGTAATAAAATACAAAATAAAACACACACATATATATACATATATATCCATTGTATATATATTGTGTGTGTATATATATATATATATATATATAACAGATGTACAGTATGCTGTTAATAACCCTGAAACCGTGAAAACAAGTTATCAGTCTGTGTCCATTGTAAATATATAGCCTACTAGTTGATTAGTTAGTATCTGAACCACAAATCCCCAGAGAAACTGGCAAAATGTACCACTGACCAAATACATGATGGAAATCGCTAGAGGAACAGGTAATAATAAGACTAGCTAATGAGAAAGTACTAGTGAACAAGTATTTTAAAAACATAGCCTACTATAAAAATCAGTTTTCAGTATGCTACTAGATAGGCAACTACTACATATTTGTGACCCTGGACCACAAAACCAGTCATAAGTGTCAATTTTTCGCCGAGATACAGCTATTTGAAAATCTGGAATCTGAGGGTGCAAAAAAATCTAAATACTGAGAAAATCGCCTTTAAAGTTGTCCCAATGAAGTTCTTAGCAATGCATATTACTAATCAAAAATGAAGTTTTGATATATTTACAGTAGGAAATTTACAAAATATCTTCATGGAACATGATC
>JAFVLL020036115.1:0-11326 GCA_021397915.2 Tor tambroides | reverse complement strand
TAGGAAAGAGGATAAATAAAAAGCGATACTTATATCCCTTGCCGGTGTCTCTGCCCGGTGGAGTCGCACGGTAGAGTCGATGGTCTTTACACTCTTTGGTCTTAACACGACGAGGGCTACACACGAGGGCTGCCGCGACCGCTGCCGCGGTATACTAACCTTAATTATACCCGTTTGACAAAACGAAAATTGAATTCAGCTGAACACACTATCCTGTTTATCACAACAAATAGGCAAGCAAGCGCAGATACTGACAAGGTATGCGATATAGTACGAGACCAAACGCGATTTCAGCAAGTCTCAACACAGATGAGACTAGTTAATAGTGAGAACTGGTCCCTTTACTAAAGTGTTACAGAAAAGCCAAGACACATTGAAAATCTCACAAGGACAATCAGCACGAACCCCATCAGAACCAGCACTTATCACGGATTATCACCCTGTGGCCCAAACACAGCCAAAACAGAGGAATAGTGGCGCACTGGCTGCTGGGACAGGAGCATCTTTACCCCTCTATTCCTCACTGTTAGATGCAAGGTAAGGCGCTGTCAGGAGAGGTCAAATAATTAACATGAGATAATTACATGTGTATTCACCTGCTGTGACTGTGGAGAACAAGAACACATTTACAGCTCCAGAGGGTTTCAATCCTTCATTAAACACACACTCACAACATTACATTTCTTGTGAGAGATTTAATCTGTTTCACTGGCAAATATTAGATGAGTCCACATGAATAAAGCCTTGCAGATATAATAGTTCAGAGCTATTTTCTATCTGTCACACTGTTTTCCTGTAAACTTCATAACAGAAGTGTTTTTGGTAACACTTTATTTTAAGGTGTCCTTGTTACACATGTTACATGTACTTGATATTATAATAACAATTAATTATACATAATTGCATGCAAGTAAGCCAAACCCTAATCCTAACCCTAACCATATAGTAAGTACATGTAGTTAATTTGTATTTCTCAGTACTTAAATGTATAATTGCACTGTAAAAAGGATACCTTAAAATAAGGCAACTGTTTTTTTAACACTTTTGTTTTTATTTATTTATTTATTTCAAAAATAAATAAGCCATCTATCATGGCTAAGGATATTTCTCTGTATCCCAGTGAATTTATTGCTTGATTTGTGGTTACTGAACAGAAGAAAATTGTGACAGTGTTCAGGACAAAAGCCATGAGACAGGAAGCTATCAGCATACTTAGAGGTGACAATAATCATCAAACTCACAAAATTTAAGCAAGAGATGTATAAGACACATTATGCAAATTATTAAATGAGAGTAACAATTAGCTACAAAGGGTCAAATCTTTTTCTATTTTCATCCTCATGCTCAGCTGCTGTATTTGTCTTAACATTTTAGGACATTATTAATAAACAGACCAAAGCCTGTTTTCCTATACCTAGGAGTTTTTTAGGAGCTACTTTTAGTCTTAAGATTTTCTTCTTCTTATTATTATTATTATTATATAAGGCAAAAAAAAAAAAAAAAAGTCTGACTGTACATAACTATATATTTCTGAACAGATCATTAACTAACATATTTAAAGGGTGCCAATATATTTTGATATTTACATATGCATTCATATTTGAATTAATTCAAATTGCTATTATAAGAGGTTGTCTGTTCTAGTGGTTCTACCCACTGATTTTTTTTTTTTTTTTTTGGAAGTTGTAAATATGACAAACACTATTGGAGTATGTGTTATAAGAAAATACTATTTCAGTCTTTCAACTTCAAAATGTAATGTTTAATTCAATGTGTTTCTTGGTGTTTCTTTGCAACCATTTGTTTATTTTACTAGCAATTCCTAAGTGAAAACTGTTTCAAAGTAAATAATTTTTCAGTGAAAATTAAATCTGAGAAATTATTTTTCCTTTACTATAATGACACTGATGTAAACTTATTTTTTTTAATGTACATTCAAGGTCTTTTATTGCACATTTTTTTAGTTAATGTTACTGTACATACAGTACAATCCTGTAATATAGGTATTATTGAATCAGGGTTATCTTCTTTCTATACCATCTTTGATTAGATAAATTGATTGATGAAGTGAATCTTTATTTTTCCTTTACTTTCTGTACATACAGTAATCCATAAACTTGTCTAATATTATTACAGTAAAAAGCCTGAGAACTAGCTCACTGTTTTTACCACATTGAGTGATATATTGCTGCTTTAAAATACATTAGGGATTGGTTTGGGGTTAACAGCAATAAAAATCTATTATATATGCTGCATTCCTGATTTCCTCTTGATCTCACACACACACACACACACACACACACACACACACACACACACACACACATACATAAGACAAATTAGACATGAATCCATCACTCTATCAGCATTTGACCTGAAAGTGTCTAGAGGTGTTTTTTTTGTCTCATCTCTTCATCTTCGTCAGTCTGTTCTTGGATATTATATGTCTGATAAGCAGATGTCAGAATAACAAAAGCTGCATATGTCTCGCTGGTTACCAATAATGGCTGAGCCAAAACAAATCCCTTTGGCTTATTTAGACGGAGTCAGATTGTCTCGAGCCCTTCTCATGACACTGAGACTCACGATCTGTCATCTGGGCTATTATGGATTATTCAACTCAGGGGAATTATGTGGACGAGACAGGCAGGGCTTAGTGGCCAGTGATCTTCATCTCTTCTGTGCGCTGTCAGATTAATACCGTGCAACGTATTTAACATCACTTTATTTAACAAATATCAGTTCAGCAGGATCTAATCCTGTTTAAGATGACAAAAAGTGTGAATTCAACTCAAATTTGTCTAGTTTGTACATGATAGCATTGAGCAGTTAGATTCTAACTTTTCCCGTACAATGAAGTAATTCACTGCTTAACAAGTGTAGTAAGATGCATCGTTGTAGAAACTAACTAGCTAGTCATAACTCTTTCCTGAACATGGTCACATCTCTGTTGTTTGAACCACATTTGTTCAACAATATAGAACTATCATTAATTACATTATGCACGCACATGTGGTGAAGTAATAACTTTTACTAATTAATCATGTTAGCTTGCTTGTTGTGCCCAAGAGCATGCTCTCTTGAGTCCACATGTCAAGGTATGCTTCTAACTACAAGTTGAGAGCTGTAGTTCAACCAAGTAAATTTGCGATGATGTTTGCGATCCAAGAGGGGAAACAAACCCTGAATGGTTAATTTTAATATAATGGTTAATTAAGACAACATGGCTTACAATCTGACTCGGTAACACTTTAGTTTAGGGACCAATTCTCACTATTAACTGGTTGCTTATTAGCATGCATATTACTGTTTATTAGCACTTATAAAGCACATTTTAATGTATTATTCTGCATGACCATATTTTAGACCCGTTAACCCTACCCCATGCCTAAACTTAACAACTATCTTACTGACTATTAATAAGCAGCAACTTAGGAGTTTATTGAGGCAAAAGTCATAGTTAATAGTGAGAATTAGTCACTAAACTAATGTGTGACCAAAGTCTTTTATGCTCACCAAGGCTGCATTTACTTAATAATAAAAAAAACACCTGATTTCTAGTTATTTCTAAAAACTAAAAAATTTTGAAATGTAATTTACTCCTGTGATGTTAAAGCTGAATGTTCAGCATCATTACTCCAGTCTTCATGATTCTTTAGAATAATAATAATAAAATAAAAAAAAAAAATTGTAACATTAAAACAATGTTCAATGTCACTTTTGATCAATTTAATCCCTCCTTACTGAATAAAAGTAATAATAATAATAACTTACTAACCTCAAACTTTTGAATGGTAGTATGCATATCATCACTTAATGACAGAGCTTATGGTAAGTCTCTTTTGAAAGGCTAAAAATCAGTTTCACCATGGAGAAAATTAATGGGGTTTTGACTTAGGGAACTCGACTGTTGCAAAAGAGTATAATGACACTGGAACGCAGAGGTTATCCAATCACAATAGAGATTGTTTACATACAGAAGTCTTAATGTTACAGCAGCAAAAACAGCATTTTTTAATTCTTAGGGTCAGTAAGTGGTGTATAATAGTGATGACTAACTGAATTACGGCTATTTTTAGTGCTATAAACCTTGACTAATATTATAAGTGAACTAAAAATATATAATAGTGTGAAATATGTCCCTAATGCTTTGTACCTGCTATACTAGCCATCAAAAAGGAGAATCAACATATAAAGTCCAGTAGTCCAGTTGCTTTCTTTGTTCAACAGTACAGTATGAGGGAGGCATGTGGCAGTTCTCCAATAAAATCAGCATTCAATCATGTTTACTTGGCCTTTGTCTTGTGTGCAACATAGAAACAACAGCCTGAAAAGACACATCTCTCTTGCAAACCCAAAAAGAGACCAGTATTTCCACACAACTCTCTCCAGAGATGAATCTACAACAACAAAATATATCTAGTGTGAATATTCACACTTCTATTTATAAGTTACTTACAAGTACTTAGGATGAACTGTAACACTGAGTCATTTGAAACTGCTTTATAGTCAAAGTATACAATATCTTCTGAACTCATTGCCCATCCGGTAAAGGAAACCATCTGTGAAGCTCTTTTGATGGAGTTGAAGTGTGGGCTGTCCTCTGAAGCTCTTGTGTTCATTGTGTTACCACCACTGCATATGCTGACATCTTTACAACATAATTTGATAAAATGTCACTAAAGGGACAGACACTAAAAGACTCTTCCTGTAATTATCCAGAGGATTGTCTTCTTGTGGCTAGTGGGGTCTGTTTGAGATTTGTGCAGTATGGAAAATGCTCATGATAGAAACGTGTATTTGCATTGCAGGAGTCACAGCAGATGTGTGCTAGTGGGACACACAAGACTCAGGCTTACATTTGTCAGCATCTGATTCCAATTGTACAGTTAGTCTGTGACTAAACTAGGCACATCATAATAAGCGATAAATCAAATCTCTTCCATGTTAATCTGAGTTTTCATTTGTTAACAGCGCTCTGTACAAAAACATTGACAGTCAATTTGTATAGTCTAAGGCTCAAACAGCATAGCCAATGGTCATTTAGAGTTATGTTTTATCAGCCCATATGGAAACTAAGCCATGGTTTTACAAAAGTTTGCATGGTTCATAACACTGAATTTTTTGTTTGCGATACTTAAGGGGGCAGTCGTGGCCTAATGGATAGAGAGTTGGACTTGTAACCCGAAGGTTGTGGGTTCGAGTCTCAGGTCCGGCAGGGATTGTAGGTTGGGAGAGTGAGTAACCAGCACTCTCTCCACCCTCAATACCACGACTGAGGTGAGACCCATGAGCAAGGCACCAAACCCCCAACTGCTCCCCGGGCGCCGCAGCATTGGCCACACACCACTTCCCTTTCCCTTAAGAGAATGTCAATAACATCAATTGTAAGTATATTCTGTTATTTTAAATTCAAGTATTTTCTGCTTTGATTAGGATTTTTAGCAGGTTTCAGATTGGCTGATTCCCAAATTGTAAACAGTCAGTCGTTAACATTTAGACGACCCTGTGCACAGATGTGATTCAATCTAGTCATTTTAATTGCAAAACATGTGATTGGAAATTTCATGTGAGGAAGAAAAGATTTCCCATTTTTTAATATTTCCCTATGCAGAGCTTGCAACCCGTTCAAATTGATCATGCAGATTAACCATACTGACCACCAGAAAGCTGCTTGGTTTGAAAGCGATTTCTTGGAGCTGTGCTTCATCCATCGCTACACAATTGACTAGTAATACAACGAAAGTTCAGTAACCGATAATATTTGGCCACAAATCAGTTTTTAGTTTTGGTCAAAATTGTTTTGTAAGATTAAAATCATTAACTGAAGTTTAATGAATGCTTCTCAGTGATTGTTAGTCATTTTGCAAAATACATGAACTATATTAGGCATTCATTATATTTTTACTTAACCTATCGTCTTTATCATTTAATATATATTTGAATAAGTCTGTCATGAAAACAAAACAAAGTCATTACAACCACTGTTTAAATGTTCTACATGTAAATTTTGTTTATTTTAACAAAAAAGTGAAAACATACAAGTTGAAACATAAATATATAATTAAAAAGTTGATATAAAAACTGCATTATGTGCAATTGAAATGTTTATACATTACTTTTTACTAGTTGTTATTTGAGTGTTTGTTAAATAAATTTGAATAATTAATTGACTATTAAATAAATTTTATTTTCCGTTTTCAGATAAATTAAAACTTTAATTTCAGTTTCGGTGTTACTGTAAAAATTTATTTAAGTGCATCACTACAATTGACAACAGGCAATGCAACGTTTTGAAGATCCTTTTTTAAACCTGTTTAATGGATGTGCTGCTGGGCCACTGAGACCTGCTGGTACTGCTCACATTGTCTGAGAAACTGTTTATTTTCTTGTTTGCAGTTATTTGCAGTTAGATGGATCTAACTGAATGATTCAATCTAAAAATAAGTGGTTTAGATAAGAATGATGTGGATTAGTCTGACTGGCAGTGGAGGACTGCCTTGACTAGGTCTGGTTTGGATGAATCTGATCAGATGCAGCTGTTGTCTCACCTGTGCCACCTCCTCAAAGTCATCGTGGCGTTTCTGCAGGGCCCTGGCTCTGTGCAGGGATTTGCCCACACCTGTGTGTTTACTAAGGAAAGCCTCTCCATGATTCTCTATCCAGTCAATCACCTGCAAAATACAAACACACACAACCCATTCAGAGCATGGAAAAAAACACACAACACAGAGCTGAAAGAGAGTCAAGGGAGCGTTTGTTTTCATTGGTCTATTTAATTGATGTGACACATATAAAGGCAGTTATTTAGGAAAACACACACAGGCTAATGCTCAGTGCCTGTGACTGCTCGTATACTCTCATGTGCACATGAAGAGAGAGTGATCAATCAGCATTGGTCTTCTGTCCAAAAGTGATTCAAATACACTTTATCCTCATCCCTAAGGACAGTGTTTTACCAATAACATTCCTCCAACAACATCCTCCGATTAGACTGATAGAAATGTCACTCAGACAACACAATCAACATGTAGAGCTCCAGCACAGCTGCCACTCCAAACTAACTAAATACTGAGAAAAGGTTATAAATGTATAATCAAAGAACAAACGGTTTATTTTTAATGTATTTGTGCATATATTTATTTGTACATAAAAAGAAGACTTAATGGAGTTGTCAGTTTAGATTCATTTACATGTCAACTTTGTCTTTTATATTTCTCCTAAATTTCCTTAAGGTACAGTAACCTGGAGGTGTGAGGTATCTAAGTCACAATATCTAGCTACTGCGGTGCCTCAGGGTTCAGTTCTTGGACCACTTCTCTTCTCTACTTGGCATCACTAGGTTCCTGTCATTCAGAAACATGGCTTTTCATATCACTGCTATGCTAATGACACTCAGCTCTACCTCTCATTTCATTCTGATGATCCGACGATAGCTGCTCGTATCTCAGCATGTCTAGCAGACATTTCTTTCTGGATGCTTATACATTAGGAAGATAAGGTCCTTTCTATCAACTCTTTGTTCAAACTCTTATTCTGTCCAGGCTAGACTATTACAATGCTCTCTTGGCAAGTCTTCCAGCCAGTTCTATCAATCCTCTGCAACAAATTCAGAATGTGGCTTACTACTCTTACTACGTGTACCGTGTAAGAAACGGGACTTGTCACGGCACTTATATATATTGTTGCTCTTTTGTTAAACAGAAATATTAAACTGAAAGCTAAATGATTAAATTTAATTGTAAAACCTCTTTAAAGAATTATCGCATCTAAATACATACACTTTACTTTATAAATCTTCTCCTGAACTCTAGAGGAGACAACATTACTGGGCTATTTTCCCCCCAGAGAAAAATCTGAGAAGCAAAACTCTCCATTTTCTCCATTTGTTCTCATTGCTGATAAGGGAGAAACATTAAATTAATCTCATATGTGACTTTTCTTTCATGCAGGTACCTAGGTGTACAACATCAGAGATGTTTGTTCTCATGGGTTAATTAAATACTGAAACCAATATGTATCTAACTGATTTAATTTTAGAAACTAGCACCAAGCATCTGACCACTTTTTTCCCAGCTACAGTCATGGTATCTTCTGTAGTAGGTATTCTTCTACTACACTTGCGTGTTTGCAAGTGATACAATGATAATCAAACATGTACACAATGGCATCAATGAGTTCTTGTTTCTGCTACAATGGTTAAAGCGTCCAGTGCATGTTCTAAAAACAGCTTCCTTCTTTCACACGCACATTAACAGAGGCTGATGAGATAAATATAGCTCTGTGTGATGAGTCCATCACAGGATACGCTGCTCAAGGCAACGGTCTGGAGTTCACAGATGGCACCCATTATATCAATCAGTCCAAACACCTGTTTGGCCAAATAAATCAACTTATAATTCAATAACAATCAGGCATTTGTGTTCGACTATCAGTCATTGTGACTTGCAAGATGGTTGACTCCAGAAATCTGTCTTCATTGAACTATTGATTATGTTTGTAATGGCTGTTTACATAAAGCAAATCAAAATTAAGATAATAATCAAGTACAAGAAATAATCAAGGAAAATACATAATAAACTGAACAGGCTGGAGTATTTCGTAAACATTCAGAACTGCAACAATTTCTCCTGTTTTAGGGGGCAATGACAAATAAGGATGTCCAAGATAATGATAAGAAAAAAGCTTTGTAAAAAATTGTTTTAAAATTATGGGAGCTTATTTACACAACATAGAACATAGTTGCAACCTTTTATCGCTTCTGACTGAATTCAGATTTTTTTCTCACATTTGCAGGTGCATATCTAAAAATGCTTACTTTTTTTTCCTCACAGTTCTGAGTTTATATCTCACAATTGTTAGTTATAAACCCGTAATTGTGAATTTACATTTCACAGTTCTGACTTCTTTCTCAAAGTTGCGGGTTTATATCTCACAGTTGCAAGTTTGGATCTCACAATTTTTCTCAGAATTCTGACTTTTCATCTTGCAGTTCTGTTATATTTTGGAATTCTTTTTTTTTCCCTCAGAACTGTAAGGGAAAAAAAAGTCAAATTTGTAATATATAAACTTAGAATTGTGAGATAAAATTCATTTTTCATTTTTCATTTCATGTTAGAAACAAGCTTCCATGTAAAATGCATGTGTCAAGTTCTTTAACAAATTGATTAGTTTTATTTTGATTTAATGACTATAAACTATCAATTGGTTTAAATAGCAAAGATAAACTATGATATTGTTTGACCTACAATCACAATGACAATAAAAAATAAGGTCACACTTTATTTTAAGGTCCAATTCTCACTATTAACAAACAATTAACTACGGATTTGTCTCAATAAACTCCTAATTTGCTGCTCATTAATAGTTGGTAAGTTAGTTGATAAGTTTAGGTATTGGGTAGGATTAGGAATGTAGAATATGGTCATGCATAATAACGCAATAATATGTGCTTTATAAGTGCCAATAAACAGCCAATATGCTTGAAATATGCAAGCGAATTAACAAATTGTTCATAGTGAGAATTGGTCCCTAAAGTGTTAACAAAAAAAAAAAAGAAAAATTCGCAAAAAACACCATAAAAATATATATTACATAATACATAATAGCAATTTTAGATTAGAAGACTCTTCAACTTAATGTATAGTTATACCAACCTGACATTCGCAACTAACTAACTAAATACATAAATAAATTGATCTATTTAGTTAAAACTAAACAAGAAGAAAAAGAAAACGATTAATAGATCGGACACAAATAGCACATAATTTACCCTTGGGGTTGCCCTAATAATTGCAATTGAATGTTGTAAATGATGGCATTTTCACAAAGAAACTTGTCTGACACATTGGTCTAAAATAAATGTCAAGAAACCATTTTGACCTTTACCAGAAAAACACAGGAAAATTAAAGAATGTGTAAAAAAAGAGAGCCTCTAAGATGTATAATGTCAGACTGATAGCAAACTATAATTGAACGGGATCTTATGGGTGTAAAGCAGTCAGTCTCCCACAGTCTGTCCTGCTATGACTCACAACCTTCATTTACTCCAGTTATCATGGTTTCCCAGGTAACCAAGTCAAGAGCACTTGTGTGTTCTGTTGATAACCTCATGACTCACTACTAACCACAACCAATTCACCACTAACCCCAGAAAGAAGCAGTGAAAACACAGGAGAACTGCTCTGATCTTATCAAAACGGCATCTGAATGCCACAGATGGAGGCACAGATCATAGGAAGAGCTCTAGGGAACAGTGTGTTGAATGCAGACAGGCACAAGAGTGTTTTTAAAGAAACAGCTCATCCAGAAATGAGCATTCCTCTAAAAAAATAATGTTTAGCAGAATGTTGACTCTCAAACTCTAAAAAGAACATTTTCAGGATGCATGTTCTCATTTTTGTGGTGAAGTATTCCTTAAACTGCAACTAGTAGCATTTGTACACAAACAGGACTTGTATGTGTACAAGTGTGGGAGGTCTGTTCATTTACTCGAAATAACTCAACTTACTCATTACCTGTATTTAACTGCACACTTAAAGACATTTGGCCACCTCTCAGCCTCCATTACTCAAGAATTGCAAACATCTCAGGGTGAGGCAAACTAACATCACCAAATATGGGTAATAATAACAATCTGCCTCTCAGAAAACATCCAGTATGTTGATATCTCATTCAAATCAATGATCCAGGTTTATCAGAGCCGTATGTTTGTTTAAAGTGTTTAGCGTGTTTCACCTGATCAGCGTTTGAAGGGTGAAATTTAACTCCACAAATCACCAATTGATGCATATCAGAAAATCTGATGCTTTAACCAATCAGCAGGACAGATAAACTTTAAACTCTCATCGAATGCAATAGAAAAATTAAATTATTTCCTTGATAAATCTACAAAGCAGTGGGTGAACAGATCTGAAACACAGTCCATCACTTGGAATACAATAAATTTGATATCATCATTACCAACTGCATCTGAATGTGTGCAGACAAAAACATGTATATTATTTTACATCCATGGGTTCTGTTGAAATAAAAAGACGAACTACATAATAAACAGCTTTTTTCTAAAAACTGAAATCTGTTTTACATCACTTCATAAATGTTTTACAATAATGTTTTAAAGAAGTATTTGTCAGTAATATTTTCATTATGCAGGAACTGGAAATAATATAGTTAAGAGAGAAATGAACGTCCCAGGTTACGTATGTAACTATGGTCTCCCGAGGGAACGAGACGCTGCATCGAGAAATGCTTCAGGAACACCCCTGTGTTCCCATGCTCTGAAACGTGTGTAATCCGTCCGAGGGAATCCCGGGTGACGTCACCG
>JAFVLL020036114.1:0-13129 GCA_021397915.2 Tor tambroides | reverse complement strand
AAATAAATTGAAGCATCAACAGTAGTCAACATGTGAAGTGGATCAAAACCTTTCATCAAAGTTGTCCTAAAACAAAAACAATAGGCTACCCATTCTTGTCTTAGGACAACTTTGATGAACTTTTTGATCCACTTCATGTTGACTACTATATTTATAAGTCCACTCTGGACATTTTATGTTTACAATTAAGAAAGGTAGCCTAATTAATTTATCCCGTTTATGACCGAATTAGAATAAAATAAAATGAAAGGAAATAATAAAATAAAATGTATTTTAGAATTACATATGATTA
This sequence comes from Tor tambroides, assembly GCA_021397915.2. Classification (NCBI taxonomy): domain Eukaryota; kingdom Metazoa; phylum Chordata; class Actinopteri; order Cypriniformes; family Cyprinidae; genus Tor; species Tor tambroides. The sequence continues at coordinate 12,837 of JAFVLL020036114.1, read as the reverse complement.
TGCGCAAATCTTAATTGCTCTGTGGTACCTATTAACATATTTACAATAATAGCATGTTTACAGAACAGGACAATTGTTTACCCCCATACACCATCATGTTTACATCCGTGACCTCTCGATTTACCATATGTTTAGAGGGTCTGTGTTGGTACGTATGGCAGTGCTGGTGTCCTCATCATTCAGCCAACATCAGCTCAGACTGTAATTAAAATGTTCCTTTAGAGACTCATGAATCGAGCTGAGTTTCCTCTTGCCTTCGAGCTGCAGTTCAGGCAGCTCTTGAGGCGAAGCTGTTTTCTTTGGAGTGGAGAACTGTAGTTTCAGACCGAACTGGAGAAATCTGGTCCAGGCTTTGGGGAGTTGGGCTGTTAGCGGCTCACTCTATGACTTAAGGTCATAAAAAATAGTCACACCGGGCACCACATCAAGGCTCTTTTGCTCTCTGCCTCTCGCTGCCTTGTTGAATCAATTTAAATAACTGGAAACTTTTCCATAAGATCGAAATTACATGTGTGTTTACATCTGTATTGGAATACATCATAAGGCCGGTTAATTTCCATGATCCCTTTTGAAGCTTTACGTCTGTTACATCGTTACGGATTCTCAATTTCACCGATTCATTCAGGAACTGATTCAAACAAGTGATCGGCTGCATCTAAAAGCGAATACTTTCCTTCAATATAGCAGGTGAAAAATAGTCTGTGAAAAGAGTAGTATCTTATGGACATAGAGGATTTGTAAATGATAACTGCAGCATTACAGATATAATACAGATATATATACGTTCGGTTTATCTTCATACTACACACATTCATACTTTACAGAACGCATTAAGTAAAGTTCAAAAGAAGTACCTACTCGGAGAATAAGCGATAACGGATGCATTCACATTAGTGAGTCATGGATTCATTCACTCAGTTGAGTCGTTTAATAAAGCCGACTCATTAAGAACTCTTGCTCTGCTTTGTTTTTAAATATTTTCGTTGGCGAGCATAAATAGACAAAGTAACCTTTTAAAATAGAAGTAACTCAGAATTGAGCTCTTGTTTATTCAACTGTAATATAAAAGCCCATACTGTATCACTTTATACAGCTGTCTCTCTGTATATACACATAGGCGCATATACAGTAATATAAGGTGTTTTTCGTAATTAAAACTAGGGCTAATGACATTTTCATCCCTGAATCAATTTTAGAACAAAATCATACAGGTGTGTCATTACTTGCTGTCCAAAAGCTAATGTTTCATGGAAATTTCGAAACTGAACAGGTACCTCTGGTTAGTGTCTGTTATGGAATTTGACTCCCATTCTGCAGTGAGCTCACGAGGGGCTCCTGGCGAGGTTCACGCGAAGCTTTCAACAAGTGCTATTGCACTCGTTCACCTCCTTCATATGTTTAAAGAAAAAGGACCTTGTGCTGGCTTGTGCTATTTTGAACCATTAAAATGAAATAAAACTTGACTTCCTTTCCAGAGCTGAAATGATACTTTTCCAAAAGCGGCTCCAGCAATCTTGTATCTGGGGTAATGGATTGAGGGATGATTAGAGTCAGGTGTGTTACGCTCCTCAGCCAAGCTGAACCGAAAACAAACCTCTAACCACAAGTGTTCACTTCGCTCGTTCTTCTATTTCTCCTGTTCTATGCAGCTCATGCTCACAGAATTAAAACTGTCATTTATAATGTTTGGTGATCCAAAGTTTGTTCTGCATAGAAATGAGTCATTCTCTTCCTGCATAACTGATATCGATTGCCAATTACATTGACAAAATCTATTATCTAAGATTTAGCATGAAAAATACAGCTAATGTAAGTAGAGTACACTGACGTGTGTTCGCTAAGTTTGTTTCTTCAGTCATGTTTGACGCTAGGTCAACCTTACATTTAGCTAAACTCTTCTTACACACTTCTGGCTATTTGAAATGGCATGCATGTGCTAATTAACTAATCAGCGACAAGTCTTTCACCAAAATTTGAATACCCAAAAAGTTTCTTGCCACAAGATTCTTTTAATGCATCATTATAAGAAGAAATACTACATCATGACTAATATCTTTCCTTTCTCTGGCTCTGTAATAGTAACAGTGAAAGAGCTTGGGCTGAGCTAAAATTAGCTCGTTCTCAGGCACGAGGCCTGTCTTCGCCCGGATGTCAACAGCGAATATATGTCCAACACACACAAAACAATGGTATTACACCTCCAAAAGACACACATGACTGAAAATCAAGATCATTCTACAGAACCTTCAAGTAACTTTAGCAATTGGTTGAAAAAGAAAAACACAAAGTCACCTCATTTCTGAGTTGTAGCATAGCTTTGTTTATTTTTTTTATTTCATTTTCATTTTATTGATTTTTTTTGCATAGGGAAACATACTTCCAGTACTGTATTCATGAGCGATTTTTTTTTTTGCGAACAGCGATGGCTGAATACAATGTTATAATGAAATATTTTTAAAGCTGTAATTTCCCCCTCACACCAGTTCAAAAACACATGGTAAATTTAGTTTGTTGTGCATGAGAAAAACACATACCGACTTTTGCTGATAGATTACAATTTAGCGAGGTTCTTAGAGAAACAGAGACAAATAACGAAAATCCGATGCTTTCCAAAAGAACATGGATGCATGTCATCATGCCAGTTGTGTATGTGTCTGAACTAAATGTCCACATGCCCCTTCCTGGTGTGAAGTGTGTTTATCTGTGCAGCAAGCAAGCGTTTAATGAGTAACTACTATGGTAATATTTGTAAAGAATAATGTGATTAAAAAAAAGAGGAAGGAAAAACCAACAAAAACCTTGAAATTTAACACTGCATTAGAATGCTCTCTGAAAAACATTTCAACCTTCGTCCTGTCAACTCAAAGCGTCCAAACAGAGAGAAAACGGCATGCTTAAAAACAAACGAAACAACAACGATAGAAATATTCATAGAAATTAAACCTTAATTCAGAATAAAAACAAACAGAATAAAACGAAACAATTGTTCTAATGGGAGAGAGGGCACCCTGAAACAATGACGCGTGTCTGTTTTGGGGGTCTTAAACATTTGGGAGCAGGCGGTACGTCAGGGTGTTTTTGGCAATTCATTTGTGTGAAAGACTTATCAAAATATTGCATAAATCGCGAATGGCTTTTCTCCCCTTTGAACAGAGACGTTTTCTTCACCCCGTTTGAGCCATTTTAACCTTAGGGCCAGATTTAGAAAAGCCCTTAGCGCATGCTAGCATTCTTAGCATCGTCAGACTGTACTAAGCTCAATGTCAATATGTTGCGGCACTCAGAGGTTGTGTTATTGAGAGGCTTTGGCAAATCTGGCCCCTTGGTCGGATAATAACGTACAAAAAGCGCTTGATGAACAAAAGCTGTATCCAAACCAGACCAACACTGCAGAGATGATGTCAGCGGGACGGTGAAAACCCACGTAACAGCTCGCGGTTTACAGAGAACACATGGGAGAGGAAAAGAAACCAAAGCAAAGCGGTAAAATGACAGGCACTGCATGTTAAAATGGTGTTTTAACCCAGTTTGGTATATCCATGTATAATATATCTTTGATTTGAATTGCTGGTTTGCTAAGAGTGAAAAAGGGAGTGTAAAAATAATGAGCCTTTCTATAAAAATGATGGATGGGTGTTCGTTCAAATTAATCTGCTATAGAACCGTACCCCAGAAACAGTGCGCCACCATCAGCTCTACAGTAAAACGTCATCAAAGTTCAGATTAAAACCATCCATCACCCCCACAGCTCAATCAGCAACATGAATATCTGAAACAATGTTTGAGAAGTTTGAATTCCATACTTTAAATGGCATAATGTCAGTATAACCAATGACCTCACCTGTGCACAAATGCACTCTGAGGAGCATACAAAGACCAGACGCAAAGAATTTTATAATGCTGCATTCACATCATGTCAGAATTACAGTTCAAAAGTTTGGGCTCGGTAAGATTTTTTAAAATGTTTTTCAAAGAAGTCTAACCAAAATTGCATTTAGCTTATCAAAAATACAGTAAAAACTGTAACATTGTGAAATAATATTATTTTCTATTTTAATGCATTTTTAAAATTTTCATTTTATTCTGTAATGGCAAAGCTGCTTTTTTGTTATACATTTTTCAGAATTCTTTGATGATCATAACGTATTTAAAACAAATCTTTTCGACTTTATGAACGTCTTTACTGTCACTTTTGATCATTTTAATGCATCCTTATTTAAAAAAATCTTACTGACCCCAAACTTTTGAGTGAGTGTATATATATTTTACATATCCACTTTATATATATTTAATATTTTATTACAGGTTTATTTTCTTTATATATTTCGCATTGGCATGAAGATGTGATTTGACGTAATTTGTGAACACCTGCATGTTAATTCTGACAAAAGTAAACGCAGTATTAAACTAACAGTCTTTTTTCACTATGTTTGAGTACTGAAGTGGTAGGTTGAGCCTAGCTTAGACAGCTTTACACACATTGAAACAGTCCTTAATATTAGAAAGAACTTTCTGCACAAAGAGTTCAGTAAAGCCTGGATTAGTTGCATAGATGCTGTTCAGATTTTTACACAAGTACAATTTCCAGATCTTTAGTGTATTACTATTAGTTTGATTTCAAACCGTGCAGCTAGATTGAGCTGTTATTATGGGGTTTAGACCGGTGCAGAACAGAACATCATCCATTTCAGATTCACCAGTTGCTGCCAGTATCAAGCATGTCACGTGTCAATTCATCAGCTGACGAAAACTACGACATACATCCTGCCAAGTGTCACAACACTGAAAATGGAAGGAAGGAAAGAGTAGAAACTGCATTCCAGTGCCTCAGCCCTGAAGAGGTTGTCCAGCCCTTACTGAGAGGAGACAAAACAAAGATCTGACCACATGTTCACATTTCTATCTACCTCGCAAAGTTCATGGTATTGCAAGGTTTACATTACACAAACCGCAAAAGGAAATGGTACAAGTGAAACACTCATGCATGTCTAATTCTCTCACGTATGCCTGAGTAGGGTCTCCTCACATCCTGTTTATGTCAGTGGGTGAACAGGAAAATTGGACTGGGGAAATTTACATTCTATTCAGCATAATTACATGTGTCAATGACTAATTAAAGTGCCTGGACTTCAGAATTAAACAATCTTTTCAATGATGCACATTCCGCCAATTCTGGTAAATACAGGCATGAGTAGGCTGATCTTACAAAACCAGGGGAAGATCACGCACCGTAACCCACATCCAACAGCTCGAGGCTGAATCCACGAAGGCACTCAGAAGAGTGAGGTCTAAAGTCCTGCTAGTTATGTTAATCTGTACACACACGCTCCATAAAACTATCAACGGGCTGAGGTAAGCCATGCCACTGATTGTCAAGAGGTGGTTTAAGAAAATGCACTGCAAAAAAAAATCATTCTTTAATCTGTACTTGTATATTTTTCTCAAGTAAAAAGACCTAAACATTCCTAATTTATCTGAAATATATATATATATATATATATATATATATATATATATATATATAAGTCTGGGTTGGTAAGATTTTTTTAAATGTCTTTGAAAGAAGTCTTCTGTTCTGAGTTGATTATTTGATCACAATACAGTAATATTGTGAAATATTATTACAATTTGAAATAACTATTATATATATATATATATATATATATATATACACATACATGTACAAACACACATCTGCTGAAAAAAAAAACCACTTTGCCAATGGGGTAAGACAAATAAACTTCATATTTCTCATATTCTAACTAAATGTATTTTGTTTCAAGGATGTTTAGATTTTTACTGGAAAAAGACAAAGTGCTGATTTAGAAAATGACTGTTGCAGTGTGACTGTACATGTTTCTACTCTGCGGTTTGCAGTGTACAGGAACCTGGCATGACTTCAACATCTTAAAAGGGTAAATTTATCACATAAATGACAACAGGAAAATAAAAGGGTGCCATTAAAGCAGCTTCATCTCTCTATTTTTCTTTCATTCTCATCATTAGTCTCTATTCATCATGATCATCAAGGCTAAGAAATATCCACAGAGAAGCAAACCTTAAACAGAAGTATTATTATTATTATTATTATTATTAGACAAAGTTTCAATACCAGATTATCTAGTGCAATCTTCCAAGTAGAAGTACAGGAAAAATGTGTTTAAAGAACTTGAAGCTAGCATGACAAAAGAGAAAAAATAAGTGCAGGTTTCAAATAAGTCTTGGAGATAACAAAAAAATGGCAATGGAATCTGCATAAACCTCTAAAGCTCACTGAAGCTGTTGGCTCTGTTTAAAATGACAACAAGTGATGCTGAACTTACTGGAGTCCATATTTTGTGATCAAAACAACACGTGATAACTGTGTAAAAGTTACGTGCTAATGGTGCTGACATTTTCTTCTCAACAGCAGATCCTTTAGAAGGAGCTTTCAAATTTTTTTGTGGCTTGACCACAAGCTTATGACTACTAAATCCAAAAAAAAAAAAAAAAAACACATTATACAAAAAGACATTTTATATACATTTGTCTTTTTCCTCATTCTACTGGATATATGGTAAGAATTTATACACAAGATAACTGTTCAAAATGTAACATTTCAACAACACGCATAAAAATGATAATCATCACCGCTCTATAAAAAATATTAGTCAAGGGTTTCGAAATCAAACAGTAAGATAATGTTTATTTTTACATGCATCAGCTCAAATGCATTATTCACGTCATAGGAAGTTCAATCATCACCTGTGGCCACTTTAAAAAGCACACATCGGGGCAACAACCCGCTCTTGAAAGTGTTTCGATTTCTCAGCCGTGTGTAGCTAATTTTATCATATACAAAAAGCAAACAAAGAAGAAGACGGCATGCTCGCAGAGCTCACCATGGAGCCTCTGCGCTGGCGAAAACTACGATCAGACCCCTGTTCTACTGAGCCCACCGTCACACCCTGGCCAGAGGGTTGACAGCTTTAGAAAGATGAAAATGGAGCAGTGCAAATCTTCACAGGACAGGCGGCGGGTCATATGAGTCTGTATCGGTGAGGTTCGTCAGAGCTTCAGGTCATGTGAAGTTCGCCATTCCTGCTTCAAAATAATCCAACTGGGCCCCACACTCCGAGGCAGACCCCCGTCCCGTTGCCTGTCCTGTTAAACACAAGGAAAATTGCTTGCTGAATGATGCTAGCACTTCTGCAAAGGGTTTGGATCATGGTACAGATGGAATGCCGTTCTGCTATAGCACTCCGATTCGGCCAGGGTGGACAACGGCGGGCTCACAAATCATCCACGACCAAGATCTTACCACGGGCATCATGTAAACAAAATCTCTTGTTCTTTCTCATTCAACTTAAACTTTAAATAGCTACCAGCAAATCGTATTAGCTACCAGCATTGCAATATCCATTGCAGAAACAATACTGTACACTGCATCACAAACTACAACATGACCTCTCCTGACCCAGCTCCAGAAATACACAAAATCCTCTCCTCTGCAATATACTCCCCTGACACTACACGCTACGAATTATAAATTATCTCCTACCATCTAATTTTATAAAAAGAAGAAGCATCCTGGTGTATTAATTCATTTTCTAAGAAGACACAAAGTCAGCAGTTCAATGGTTTCTTGCTGTTCTTGTGTCTGTACACTGAGTTGGACAAATACATTTCAGCTACTCTCTATGAACGCATTCTACAGTTAATATACGGACATATACAAGGGACTCGATTAGTAAAACAACTTATTAAAGTAATTAACTAATTAAAGTGATCATTTTCACATCACCACATATTCTATTGCAGCCAGTGTTATGAGCCCTCACAAAGGGGATAAAGGGACAGTTCACATTTTGTTAGTATTTATTCACCCTCATGTTGTTCCAAACTTGTATGACTTCCTTTCTTTTTTTCCCTGTGGAAATGATATTTTTGAAAAAGATTCAACTGTTTTTATCGATCAATGGACTTTCATTGTAGGGACAACAAAACATGTAAACATTTTTCAAAATATCTACTTCTATGTTCCACAGAAAAAGAACGTCATACAAGTTTTGAAAAACATGAGGGAGAATAAATAATGACTACACTGAAAAAAAAATGGTGTGGAAACAATTTTCCCTCAGAAATGACTAGTAAATTTCAGATAATTACAAAGAAACAGCAAATAACACATTGAATTAAATGTGTATTTTTTTTTTAAGTAGAAAGATTAAAATAGTATTTTCTTGTAAAACATACTCCAATAATCTTTGCTTTATTTACAACTGAAAATATTTTTTTTACAGTGAGTGTACATTTAATTTTATTGAGTGAACCATCCCTTTAACAAATGCCTAGGTTTTCTGAAATAATGAAATATAAATTTGACCCTTTGATAAAAAGCAAAAATCACTCTGTGGGACGATGTAAAGTCTTGCTGATTGTAAAATAATTTGCTAAGTGCTCAGTTGTGGAATTTAAACATGATCAAAACTAGTTCATGTGTTTACAGAGGACGACCATCTAATTTTCATTCATTATGACCATCTCTGGCCGCTCCTCTTCACATCCATAATGGGTACAAACTCATTTAAATACATGAAACATACAATTTAATAGAAGCCTAACATGACAACGGAATCAAAACGTCAGCTCAGAGCTGATATGAAGAGAGCTGGTACTGCATCTTTCACAGATTGTTACCTTCTCATTACATGAACAGAGGGGGGAAATAAAACGGTAAGAAAATAATGCAGGGAAGATTTCATGCCAACTACAGTGCTTTTAAAAGAGGAAGAGGGTCAAAAAAAGCCTCTCTCACCCATCCAAAACTACAGCTATTAGGTAACCTGTTAGTCTTATTCTGATAATGACAGGCAATCAAACATGCAGCACTATTTTCCTTTGTGACTCTGGTTACATCAAAAAAACAAAACAAAAATTAATTGACTCCTTTAAAATTACGCATTATCGTTCTTAACTAAAGGCAAGGCACATAATATGTTTTATAAAATATCGTGCAAAGTAGAAGAGGGATTGTTGGGTAAAAGTCAAACCAATGTAGTACAAAGGTAAAATCCATCTGTGTTACTGGCTCTTTGCTCAAAGGGGGTTGTTAAGGAGAAGTCGGGGAGCATTTTGCTTCAGAGCTAATACTAAGATTATCTGCCATGCGCCCATGTCAGCGATACGGTGGTCGTTTGAGCTTAATTCTCATGATTTTTCTTTTGAAAGCACCATGCACAGTTATATATAATTCATATACAGAGATTTCCATATAATTTTCATATCAGCACCATTAAAACAAGCCATGTTGTATGTATTCTGGGCCTTACTGTGGTCAACTCAATAGAATGTGTATGCATGTGTATGTGTATGTGTATGCCATTATAAAAGGTTAGCGAAAGCAACCAGAGAGTGTGGATATTCTGTCATATCGGTGTGTGTGTTTTTGTGAGGGTACCTAGTAAAGCTCTGATATGTGTTGATTTTGTCATGTTCTGATTATAAGGGTGTGTATGCGTGTTTTTTTTTGTTCAGCTGTCTGCGTTTCCTTTGGCTAAGCGTTAGCCCATGCAGCTGATGAGGGGCTTGCGAGGCCATTTAAAATATCTCTCTGGGCATAAAAACAACCCCTCGAACTCCTACAACAACAACAACCCACAGTAGATGAAGCAAAACGTCCAAGTCTTAAAAAAAAAAAAAAAAGAAGAAGAACAAGAATTCAAATGAAAATCTCGCAATGTCTCAGGCACTTTTCATGGCTTCGTGATTTGGGTTCGGTAGCGTTGTAGATTAAGCCCTGATGTTATTTCATTAGTACAAATCAACACATCTCAGAGTGCAGAATAACCCATTTCTGAGGCAACCAAGCAGAGACATGCTGGTCGTAGGTGACCACCTCCCAGTGAACTCTGGGATGGGCAGCATAGCCGCTGACTTCCTTTTTTTTTATCGGGCATTACAGCCCGTCTCACGTCAAACATCCAAATCTTTGACATTCCTACGGATTAAAGTGTATAATCTGCTTCAAAATAAAAACAGTCATAGTTTCTTGCAGTAGAAACGTGGGAAAAAAGAAAGCCTGTTTTTTTTCTTCTTAAACTATGGGAATTGTATAAAAGTAATCACATAAACATGGACACATTTACATAGAAAATGTTGGATTGTTCTGATCAGCTTCTTAGCTACTAGGAAACCACCCCTCATCTACCGTCAGATCAGAACATGACAAAAATAATCGACTCGCAGCATTCCATATGATTAGGCCGAACAGGAATTTGCAAAAGAGGAAAAATAAAAATTTAAAGTAGTGCAATGCCTGTAATTTCCAATGAATTGAAACAAATTACACATAGAGAAAAAAAAAATTCTATCCTCTATACCCAATACTGTCTAAGTAATGACAGAACTATATTTCAACTCCCTTTGTCGCTATGTGGAAAAATCCACAAATCTACATGAATCAAAAACTCCCTAATCTGTGAACTCACAGAGATGAATAAGGGACTACCAATGTTTATGACACGCACAAACACACGGATGCACACGCGCACACACTTACAGCGGGTCCAGGGAACGAGGGGCTTTCATATTGCAAAGAGAGGAAGGTGCTAATTCACCCCTGCTATTCCCTGGCTCATCCTATAAAGGCTGTATCACAGCTCACACACACCTTGTGTAGCCTTTAACAGTACATGCCATTGCCTCAAGACAGGTGTGTTTACATGTAAGTGTGTGTGCATGTGTGTATAGACGCTGACTGTGATTTATAATGTCACTGAGGTACCACTAATATTCCTCCGATGTACAAAAAACATGACGGGCTTCCACCAAAAAGTGGACTCCGTTACAAAAGGTGGAGAATGCAATTTAGAAAACATCACCCTCTGAACGAAACCAAGGACGCAGATACATGATTGTCAATAAAACTGGATGAAAAGTAGCCTTTGCGTTTCTTTTCTGTCATGTGAACGGAAGCATCGACCTTTTCGTTTCCTTATCCACGTCGTGTTGCCTTTGCACACTTAAAAAAAAAGAATAAAAACAGACCGTGCTCACCTCCGAACCTGTGGCGAAATTCTAGAAGAAAAACCCTTTCGTCTGGGTTTCTCTTTCCTGTTCGTTAAGAAAATAAAGGATACTTATTTTGCATATAGGAGGAAGCAGCACCTGTAGCAGAAGGAGGGGGTTGAGGAGAGGCATTCCAGGAGGCAAGGAGTCAGGGTGGGCCTTTTTCGACACGTCCGTCAACGTACGCCATAGTTCAGGCTGCCCTCCCAGAAAAAAAACATCCTCCTCTTTTGTCTCCTTTTCTTCCGTTCCACCTATGGCCGTTCTCTCGCGCTCGTCTCCGTTTCCATTGTCTTTTCAGAAAAAAGTGTATTGAAGCATCTTATACTGTACGTCGTTATGCATATATAAATATGTGTGCACATATATCTATACACACATATTGTGTATATATATATATGTGTGTGTGTATATATACAAATACTGCATATTTATCTGATTTTCCCTCTTGCATTTCGTTCACAACTTTTTTTCTTGTAAATTCCACAAAAAATTGATTTTTCGAATCCATGTCTGTGCCTCCTCGGGTTCGTCTGCGTGTGTGTGATGATCAGTTCCCCAGATACCAGGACTGCAAGATAGAGAAAGAGAGAGAATCAAAATCACTAAGACATTTGTACAAACACAAGTAACACAATAGGTGGAGTGCTATGGGATATCCAGCTAAATCAGATAAAAACTCATCTGAACCCGACCGCAGTCTAGTCGAGATGGATCCGTTTCACCTAAATTGGATGCACAGGGTGATATATATGGGTTTTCTTAAACTATGGGCATTTTTGGCTTTGTAGAGTTTTAGAAATATCAACTTTCTCAAAACACACTTTTCACACTGGTTTTATTTGTCTACCAACAATGTCCAACCCAGGACAAACATTCATCACAAACATTCATTCATCATTCTGTCATTTTTCTGTAACCACATAAACATTTCCACCACAATATCATTTCCATCACATCTCAAATTGTGTACTGTTGAATAGCATTTTGTGGTTGAAATTGCATTTCTGACATGAAAAGGCCAACTACTTTGACTTGCTACGATTTATTTCATAGCCAACAGTCATTTCATTTTTCTTGTATCCTAATGCATATTTTGACAACTTTATAATTTGAAATTACTAATTTTAGAATTATAAAAGATACGCAATATTTATTTTTTAAAGCAAATTAATTCCTTTTTTCATCAAGGATGCATTGTATTGATCAAAAGCGACAATAAAGACTTTTACGTTGTTAACAAATATATTTCAAATAAATCCAGTTCCTTTGAACTTTATGACAGTTTTGCACAAAAATGTAGAGAAATATTTTCAACACTGATAAGAAGAAATGTTTCTATCAACATATTAAAATGATTTCTGAAGGATCATGTGACCCTGCAGACTGTAATGGCTGCTGAAAATTCAGCTTTGCCGGAATAAATTATTTTTAAACGGAATAAATTTTTTTTTTTTGCTAATTCAAATTATAATATGTTTTTACTGTATTTTTAATTAAATAAATGCAGCTTTGGTGGACATAAGAGAGTTTTTTCAACAACATCAAAAAAATCTTTCATTAACCCATTTAAGCCCACCGCAGGTTATAGTTGTCATTTTCCTTTTGTAAGTATTTTTCTAGATGTTATCCACGTTTTATGTCTAAATGACGTGCAAGCAAAGAACCAAATAAAGGATTTCAAGAGAAAAAAAACGGTATTCACTTCCTTCCTGTCACATGAGGCCGTCAACTTCCTACCCCTACTTCGGGGAAGCATGGCGAAGGCAAACCCTCCCAAAGAAAGAT
>JAFVLL020036113.1:0-12556 GCA_021397915.2 Tor tambroides | reverse complement strand
TTTGTATTTTACACACACACACACTTTTTTTTTTTTTTTTTTTTTTTTTACATATTATTCTAAATATTACTACTAAAATTTCAGCGCACTTAAAGTTAGATCCGGTATTTTGTTTACTTTTATTGTTTTTATTTGTGTCAGATTCCTTTTCTGACTTTAATTCAAAGTATGACTCAAACTATATCCGCCTTTAAGTATGCATCATGTTAATTAGTAGTTATTTTCCAGTATAATTCTTAAAAAATATATAGAAATTTGTACCCAGCTAGGGATGGGCTTCAGCTCCGAATGTTTTCAGTAAAGCCACGAATGTTTTTATTACCATGTCTTGTGCGCATCAAGATGGTGTTTTCATGAGGATTAAAATAGTTTCTATTAAACCAGCACTTAAACAGAAAAATGCAGCTGCTTCAGGTATCTGTAGGCTACCATAGGCCTACTATATAAATTCATAATACCGATATCACCATCTGACAAAATTAGATTATTGTTACTGTAGGGCTTTAGCAACAAATATTGATTTTTAAGACTGCACAGATTTTCTAGGACATACGCACGAGTTTAGAGCGATTATATGGAGGGACTGGTTAGCATTTAGCATGGTCTGTGGCAGACTTTAATGTCAAAGCAACAAAATTCAATAAAGTTATTATTTAGTGATTTAAATCGTAGAGAAAATATTGTCTTTTTGCTCTATTTCGCAAAGCCATGTTGTGCGTCTCTGCACACAGCGGTGTTTCGTTACTAAATTAATTTTTTAACGAGTTTTTTAATCAGTGATTCACAATCCATTAGAAAAAAGTAAAAATTTCCACTTCCTTCCTTCCTGAATCAGCTGTTTTGAACGAATCAACTGAATAAATGACTCAACGAATCAGTCATTAAGACAGGAGCTTGCTGCCACCTGCTGGCAATTTTACTCTCATTTTAAAGGTATTCTATTTTGTTTTTCTAGCATTTCTTATTTCTGCGTTCTAAATTTTATATTTAAAACATTAATCTTATAATATTGTTTATGCAGTTTGTAAGTAGGGCTACAAATTATAACTAATTATACTATACATGCCTCTTAAAAAACCTTAAGCCGCTTAGCCAATGTAGCATTTATTTTATTTGAAGTGTATCCCGTGTATTCTGACACATTAATGTCTCGGGGCTAAGCCCCGGATATCCACTTACCCTAGAACCGCCCTGTCAGATAACATCAAACAATAACTGGTAAATTATAAAATTGCAAAATCACTTTTTATATGCAGATAATGGTTTGCTACATATTTTATCGTTCCTTCAAGTAGTTTTTTGTTGTTGTTGTTGTTTGTTTTTTTTTTGTTTAAATAACTGTATTAGAAATGCTTACACATTTAATGTACTTTATTCCAAGCATAAAAGAAGAGGTTGTCTGAGATAGTACAGACCTGTGGAAAGATGGACTTGGCCCTCTACCTGTCACCCTACCTGTGTTTAAGTCAATCATTAATAAGTGAGCTCAGAAGGACACCCCTTAGGCAATAGGAAGCCACCTTGGTATAGATTTGTCAAAACTCTTTATACACAATTGCCTATTTATCTAAGCAACTAGGGGTTGCACCTGAACTGATAACAGATAAGTGGGTATTCACTTATTTTGATCCTGACATCTAAGGGCTCCTAATCGAAATTCTTGTGTTTTGTTTTTCTGATTTCACTGAACAATGGGGGAAGCGGACAACTGCACATTCATGGGAGGTGGGATTCCTCTGTCATCTGAGTTCTTTAAAGGTAAGAGATGTAACACACCATGATGAAAGGTGCAGATGTATCAAGCCGAATGATGTCTGCTGTGTGCTGCTTATGGAGTCTGTGTTACAATGCTGAAAGTAATTTTCCCTGGATAATGACAGGAATGACAGTATGTTGAAATGTAAAACATGGATGATTATATGCTGTACAATTTATATATGCAGTGAAATAGACAATACAGATGAAACGGCTCATCAGTCAACAATATCCATAAGCTATTTGAGTCAGCTAGAATTGTGTCCCCGTTTTCCAAACTTTTACCTTAATTTTCACTTGTTTTCAGGATTATTACCCCAAAGGTGGCCTAAAATGTGGGTAGATTGACCAGATGTCTCATTTTAGATACATGAATTGGAACGAGGTTGGGAAATGATGTCTGTCAGCCCTTTTTAGGTTCTATATTGGCACTGATGACTCCACGAAGAACTTTTAACATCCATGGAACCTTTCCATTGTACTTAAAGTTTTATTGTGGTGGAAATAGGTTCTTTAGATTATTAAAATATTCTTCTAAAAATGATTCTAGTAAGAACTGTTCATTGAAAAATTATTTTGGAAACGTTATATTGCATTGCTGCAAACACCCCTGAAGCTTTATTTTAAAGAGTTTTGTTTCTTCTGCTTATAGTGATCAAGAATGATCTCTGGCTGTTCCTCATTCCTGCTGTGTTTGCCGTGCTTCTTCTTGCTCTCTTCATGGAGGAGATCGGCTTCTTTCTGCGTCATGTCCCCTCTCAGCGGCGTAGACGTCTCAGCCTGTGGATCCTGGGAATATATCCAGTAAAGCAGTTCCTTCTCATTCAATTCATTCATTTCATTCTTTTAGTTATCCTTTGGTGACATTTTGTTTCTTTGACAGGTCTTCGGGATGACGTCTATCATTGCGCTATATGTTCCACGCTCCTCATCTCTGTGCAACTTCATTGCATCTCTGTGAGTGACTTTTGACTTCCACTGTTGTAATAGTGGAATAGTGTTGACAATAGTGATCTGAATGGCCAGTCATATCTGTATGGATTGTTTTGTATTTCTTGGCAGTTATCACTCCATTACTCTTCTGAAGTTCATGGGTCTTATCAAAGACTTCTTTGGTGGAAAGACTCGCATGCTGGAGATGTTAGCAGGGGAGCAGGTGTCTCCAAACCCTTTTCCCTGTTGTTGCTGCTGCTGTCTTCCTCTCTTTAACATCAACAAGTACTTCACATACACCTGCATAAATGTTTAAGTTGAAGTAAATTTATAATAATTGGTGTGTTTGATTACAAATGTGAAATCTTAGCTTTTGTATTCCATTAGGACCAGCGTGGGCTGGATGATGGCTGCTGTTCTTCAGCTATCTGTGGTTAGAACAGTCCTGTTCTTCCTCGCTCTTGTCCTCTGGACTGATGAGCAATACGACTATGGGGATGTGAGCACTATTGTTCTACGCTTACTATTAGTGCAGTATTTTTATGATAGATCTATAAAGTGAGAAGTTTTGATTCAACTAAAATTAATTTATCTCTTCTTCAAGATCACAAAATATTTCTTGAATACTTAGTTCCATTCATAAGGTGCTTAAGAATTACCTTTATTTGGAGTACACTACAGGTCTGCATTTATTTGATCAAAAATATTATACAAAAATGTTTTTCTACATTGATAATAATAAGAAATATTTCTTGAGAGCCAAATCAGTGTATTAAATGATTTCTGAAAGATCATGTGACACTGATGACTGGAGAAAAGATCAGGAAAAATTCTGCAGGAATAAATGACATTTAAAAATCTATTATATTACGTTAAAAATTTGTGATTGACATGACCAGTGATATTTTTAGAATTGGCTGTATGACAGGGTTTTCACTGGTTTAGGAAAAAAATTATTTTATTTTATAATGTAGTTTATTTTCTGAACTACATTATGTGACCCTTCATAATCTGTTTCTCTTAGGTGAATTCAGTTAATCTCAACATGTATGTCAACGCCATCATCGCCATATCCACGTTTCTGTCTTTCTATGGCTACTTGCTGTTTTATAAAGCCACAAAAAGGGCATTGCCTGGATATGGTATTCAAGCCAAGTTTATTTGCATCATTGTCATCCTGGTCCTTTGTGGACTACAGAGTGGGATTCTGGAGACCATGGGTGCACTGAATGTCATCCCTTGCACTCCTCCCTTCTCTGACCTGTTTCGGTCTCAATGTAAGATTCATTCAGCATTACTATTGATTTCCCAAAAGTTTTTGGATCCGGAATCTGGTAAACATCCAATTTAATTCTTTCATTTGGTCTCTCTTTCCTGTGGTCTCTTTAAGTAATCTACCACTATTCTGTAATTGTGGAGATGTTCTGCATCAGCCTCTTTGCACATCACACATTCCGGAAAGTTGAACCCTGTCATGAAGAGGGTGAAGAAATAGAAATTGATGTCATAAGAGCTCTCAATGAAAAGGCAATTCAGACAGAAGATGAGCTGCCAATCGCTGTGCAGCTCTCCTCTCAAGAAGACGATCCATGGCATTCTAACCTCGGATACAATAGTGACAGTGAAGACAGCCTCTGTAAAATTGAACACGCACCACTGGACCGCTTCCCCTTCCCCTTACAGCACAGACTGCAAACTGTGGCAAACACTACACCACCTGAGGACTCCATGAATGTGGACCGGCCGACAATTACTGTCAGTGCTGAAATTAACCATGTTAACAGTGGTGATGTTACTGTTGTATAGAAGAAAAAGAGAGAAAAAATGTATATATTTGTATAGTCTTTAGTACTTTAGTTGTGACATTATTCCATTTTATATGTCTGTGACTCCACTGGGGCAAGGAAACTAAATTAAGGTATTTAAAAGTGCAGTGTAATGAAATGTAAATCTTACCAGCATAACAAGATTTTAGTACTTGTAATCTCTAATATAGTACCTTAAGTTTACTGTTACGTTTACTATTTAAATGTACAGTTTAGTACATTTTTATAAAAAGTACACAGTAATTTACAATTCCTAATTCTTAGGAATTGTAGGCCCCAGATAGACTATGTAAAAAAAAAAAAAAAAATGTAGCCTTCATATTTATCAGTGGTTAAATTGTGGATGTTATAGAGTTACATTTGAACCTAAAAACCTAAATAGGAACCAGGGTAGACTCAATACTGAATTTACTCTGGGCAAAAATTAAATATGACACAACCCTGGCGACTTCTTTGCAGATTTAATTTTTATGCAGACAACTTCACGACTTGTTCATTAAAATTGTAATGTTTTTGTCTTACATTGTCATCTTAAATAAAATAAATTATAAAATAATAAATAATACAAAAACAAAAAAATAGTAATTTTCTGTTGTTGACACTAGACGACCTTGTTACGCACGTTACGCACAATGCCGCGGTCAATGGGATTGACCAATAAGCGTTAGGTATTCTTATCCTAGCTACAGCTCGACCAATCATCAACGTGAATGCGGTAACGCGTTTTTCCGGCGTTGGGAGTCCACCCAGCCTGCTCGAGGCGACCATGGCGCAATATTTGAAAGGTAGGATTTCGTTTGCTTTCTTTAAATGGCGAATAGTACACGCCCCAAATACACTGCAACGAACAAACGTGCGGTTTTAAATACTGTCATTCTAGGGAGCTTTTAAATAGTTAATAACATTACTCGTGTACGTACAGCAAGTGACACTATCGTGTTTAAGGTTACAGTAGTTTCTTAAGGAATAAACATTATGGAGCCCCTTACATATGGTTTAAGATTGCAGGGTGTCTTGTAAACTTTCATGGGAGGACCTCCAGGCTCTGTGCCGCAGAGAAAGAGTTGTTTGCAAGCAGCTGAGTGTGACAAAGAACAACTTTAATGACTATGAAGTGGAGTATCTGTGTAACTACAAAAAACACAAGGTGAGATATTAATTATGCATTGTATATACAACTGTGATCTAGTCAATTGTGACTCCAACTGTTTCTCCTTATATCATATTCCCAATTTAAATTATTCATATCACCGTAACCTTTAAAATATCCCTGTTCAGGGTCGAGAGTTCTTCCTGGTCAAGTGGAAAGGCTACACGGAGTCAGAAAACACATGGGAGCCTCTCAAAAATCTTAAATGCCCCATACTCTTACACCAGTTCCGACAAGACATGAAGGCGGCTCTGCTTCAGGCCAACAAACCGCTTGATTCAGAGTCTTTAAGTGCCCATATTGTCTCCTTCCTTCTCCAAAAGGCCAAGCAACGTATGAAGCTTCAGAAATGGGAAGACCTCATGAACCGGACCTGCAAGCAGAAGGGCCACATATTCGTCTGTAATGAGGTCGACCTGGACGGGCCTCCTAAGAACTTTACCTACATTAATGAGAATAAGTTAGGGAAAGGAGTGGATGTGAATCCAGTGATAGTGGGCTGTGAGTGTGATAATTGCTTCTCTCAGCCGATTGAAGGCTGCTGTCCAGGGCTGCTGAAGCATCGGAGGGCATATAATGACAGCAGACAGGTGAAAGTGATGCCCGGTGTGCCCATCTATGAGTGTAACTCCAAGTGCAGATGTGGGCCAGACTGTGCAAACAGGGTTGTGCAAAAAGGTATTCAGTATGATCTATGCATCTTTAAAACAGCCAATGGCAGAGGTTGGGGAGTGCGGACGCTGCAGAGGATTTACAAAAACAGCTTTGTTATGGAGTATCTTGGAGAGGTAAGCAAGTTAAAGGGATAGTTCACAAAATAAATGTCATTCCAAACCTGTGTACACACCAAAAATATTATATTTAAAATATTAAATATATTCATATGTAATATATTAAGTCTGACAAAAGGTATTTTGAAGAATGCTTTAACTGTTTATATCTATACAAAGTCAATGGGGTCCAAAACAGACAAAAAAGGTACATATATTTTTCAAAAAACCTTATTTTGTGTTACACAGAAGAAAGTAAGTCATACAGGTTTGGAATGACATGGTGAGTAAATGATTACAGATTTTTAATTTTTTATTTTATCCCTATAATTTGTATAATTTGGGTGAATCCTGTTGTGTGAATGTTGATTACTGACATGCTGTCAGCTGTGTGTTGCACCAGATCATCACGACAGAGGAAGCAGAGAAGAGAGGAGTGGTGTACGATAAGCAGGGCATCACCTACCTGTTTGATCTGGACTATGTGTATGACGTTTATACCATCGATGCGGCCCATTATGGAAACATCTCTCACTTTGTCAACCACAGCGTGAGCACTAACTAGCTGTACTCATCATCTTGGCTCTCTATCAAGTAATTTGGAACAGATTCTTGTAAAGTGATTTTTATTTATAGAAGGTATGTTGCATGAATATGTGTTTTCTTGATGTTAATCGTTTATGAATTCTGGCATTATAGTAACCTGTACTCAGAAATTTTTTGCAATGTTTACAAACATTTAAAGGGGTCATCGGATGCAAAATTCACTTTTACATAGGGTGACCATACATGCCATTTTTCCCGGACACGTCCTGGCCAGGATTTCTATATTGCCTAAAATATCCAGGTTTTGGCTTTGTCATCGGTGTATAACATCAAAGTACCATACAGACGGTTCCTTATGCTTTCAAAACGCTCTCAAGGTACTTTGATGGCAAACACTGATCGGTCTGAGCCACACTGCTTTTAAGTCGAACACACTTAATTGCATGGCTTTGACCGTAGATCCCACCTTCTCACACTCACCATGATTGGTTCATTATGTACAATGCCTGCATGTTATTGGTCAAACTACGTTTTGATCATTACCTTCAGCAAGCATGAAAACAGGAAAACAAAGCCAAAACAAATCCTGGCAAGGACGCGTCCAGGAAAAATGGCTCGTATGGTCACCCTATTTTACATGTTGTTTGAACTGAAATGTGTCTTGGCAGTGTGTGCACACAACAACCCTATAATGATAAAAATCCACCCAGTGCTTTTTTTTAAAATCTCGATAAATCCAAACCCCTTTCTCATATCAAGCCATTCTCAGATTCTTGGCAGAATGATGTAGTTCTTCACAGGCCCCTCCCACGATTGTTGATTGACTCTAGTGTTTTACCTTAGACCCGCCCCGAGCGAGCTGTCATCAGTCCACCATTGTTTCGATGCCAGAGCAGGAGTAGACAAGGATGGCTCCTAAGTGATTGAGGTGTTCTGTTGTTGGATGTAATAATGAACATAGCAGTCGTCATTTACTCCCGACATCTGAGCCGCTGAAGACGCAGTGGAATACGTTTGTTTCTGAAGGGAATGTGCCCCCAATCTACCTAAATGCATCTGTTGGCGCGAATCATTCGTGATCTAGCTTCACCTACGGAAGTGAATATAAAGTTGTTGTTTTTTTGTGAATCTTTGCAAATTGCCTTTCCAAATAATGTGCTAATTAGCAAGTTTCACGATGAATGCGGTTTACGGAAATGAAATGAAAGTAAATGAAAGTTTACAGTCGCTCTTGGCTCGGAAGAGAGGGGCGGGGTGAGCAGAGCTCATTTACATTTAAAGGAACACGCAACATAACAGCTTGCGGTAAACAGAGCTGTTTTTGACAGGGTAAAAAGGGTGTTGTTTTACACTACCATTAAGAAATTTTAAGTTTGTTATAGACTTTTCATTAAGACCCTAAAGAGTCATATCAAACTGTGGAAAATGGGAATCCGATGACCCCTTTAATAGGGGGAAAAAAAACCCCCCACAAAAATGTTTTTTTTTTTTTTTTTTAAATTGCCTTTTGGGGTCAGTAAGATTTTTCAAAAAAGTTCAAATAATTATTCTGAACTTTCTGTTAATCAAAGAATCCTGAAAAAAAAGTATCACAATTTTAACACTTAGTACCCAGAAAAACAGAAAAGACAAATTGCAAAACATCCTTGCATATAAACAAAAATATTCTGCAGAGAATAAGTTTCCAACATCCTGTTCAAACATCTCTTAAGCATAACAAAATTTACCTTTTGTATGTCAAAGAAAAATATACTTTGTCAATGGAATATGAAGAAAATAGCAGTAATAAAGAAGAATAAATAAAAAATTTGAGTATATGAGTAACATAAAACAGTAATATGAATATGTAATATGAGTATAACAACAATAAAAGAATCATAAAGGATAACTCATAACCCTTATAAATTATCTTTTATTCTTTTATTGTTGTATACTGTACGAATGAATATGAAAAATAAGAAACGTAACCACATTGGACATTTCCAAAAAATTTAACAGCAATATTGATAATAATAAGAAATGTTTCTTGAGCACCAAATCATGATTTCTGAAGGCTCATGTCACACTGAAGCCTGGAGAAATGCCTGCTAAAAATTCATCTTTGCCATGACAGGAATAAATTAAAATCTATTAAATAGAAAATAATTGCTTATCCAGTATACTTTTTAATAAATAAAATTAATATATTTACATTGTAACTTAAAACTTCACAAAGCATGAAATTAGTAAATCTTTACCATTGTTTTTCCAGTGCGATCCAAACCTGCAAGTGTATAATATTTTTATTGACAACTTGGATGAGCGACTTCCCAGAATCGCATTCTTTGCAAAACGAGGGATCAAAGCAGGAGAAGAGCTCACCTTTGACTACAAGATGACTGGTAGGAATTTTTTTTTAATCTTTTGCTTTTTTCTTACATTTTAGGCGTGGAACTACTTATAACGAAAGGAAAAACATATCTTATACACTAACATTTGTAAATGCCTAATGAGTATTCCTCATTTTTGCTGCAGTTGATCCAATAGATGCAGAGAGTTCCAAAATGGACTCGGAATTCAGTCGGACTGGAATTGAAGGATCACCCATCAAACGGATCCATATGGAGTGCAAGTGTGGAGTAAAGAACTGCCGGAAATATCTTTTTTAATCCAGCTCACACATGAGCATGAGCACTATGACGGGCATCAAAATACATGTCAAGATCTTAACACATTTCATGAAATGTTTTTTTTTTTAAATTCTTTTACTTGTGTGTGTGTATGTATGTGTGTATATATATATATATATATATATACTTTAAATAGATTTTAATTTTTTATGTGTGATGCTTGGTGGCTTTTATTAATTCAGTTAATGATTAATTTGATCCATTTTCAAAACTGTTTTAATAAAATAACGTTTTCCCACAATGATTATGCCTGTTTTATGTTCTTTTATCAAGTTAATAAAATAGAACTTTTGATGAGGTGATATAGATTCTCACGTCAAGAATGTTGCTTACGTCTATAGATGTCTGTTTACCACCAGATGGTGCTATTGTATTCATAACACATTACGTTTAATGTAATGCCAACAAGGGAGTTATAAACGCCAAAAAAATCATACACCTCAAAAGCTTATGAATATTACAAAGATAACCATGTCAGAGTTGCAGATTATTAGAAATATTGGTGAAAACAGTATGTACTTCATTTTGTTTTTAAGTTACTGAAGGATTTTGTGAGTGGGATTTTGTATAATTGTTCCATAAATGTGAACTCTAGACACAAGGCTTTTGTAACTATCCATGTAATATACAGTATACATATAGCTGTTATATAGCTATAAAGCTACAAGATAAAATAGCAATAATATGTGCAGTGAATATGGGAGAGGCTGCAGTAGAACCTTACAGATAGAGTCATCTGGCCTCACTTGATCTGTGGCCTGAATCCCCAGCTTGGGCCAGACAGACAGTCAGCTCAGCTCAGCTTTAACCTCCCATGAGGAGGTGAGATTCCTCCAGGCCAGCGCTTTTTCTTGACCCCCTCTCTCTCTGCAGTTGAAGTCTTCCTTCCCGCTGTCATTCTGTTCATTTCTCTATCCATACCTCTTTTTCATAGTTATCTTCTCCCTGTAGAACCTACATATATGTTACTCTATACATAACATCCGGATATTCTCCTCTTTCCTTCCACCATGAGTCTGAGGGCGAGTGGTTGCCTTTATTGGATTTGCTGTGGATCAAACCTCACTAAGCGCAGACTGGCAAACATTAAACAGTTGACCTCACACATATGGTCTGAGCATCTAACCATGGCCAATCTCACGCCAAGTGGACTAATGTTCACCCACCGCATGCTGCTCATCACTTCACTGTTGAACTGCCATGCAACTTTTAGATTACAATATTACTGAGGTGGCCATAGAGACATCAAGCTTTCTACAATATGATGTTATTAGAGGCTCATGCAAATATTCTGTAATTAGAAAGATAAGAGGAAAATTGTTTTCTCGTGAAAATCTGATGTAAGGTTAATGTAAATTGTTGATCTATCAAGGGGAAATGTTCACTGTCACTCTGACACATTTTAGCTGACTCACTCTGTTCCTTCTGCAGTGCGGACCATCAGCCATAAGCATCAAGCAGATTAAGGTCAAAGGTCAACTCATAATTCTAGCTGTGTGTCTGCGAAATGACAAAGTTCAGGAAACAGAAGTGTTGACAAAATAATAAAGACTCTAAAACTCAATCAAGAATATTTCTTAGTGTACTGATTAATAGGTCACATAACATTAGGAGTCAGAAATGCAACAAAAGTAAACTTTTATTGTCATGTTGGAAAAAAAATCCTGTTGATTTACAGATCAAGATATCTGAAAGCTGACTCGCGTTTCCTCCCCCCCCCCCCAGTTTTTCCTTTACCCCCTTCACTCATCATGCATTCACAAATAAACAACTCCCAAGTTGCTCAACTAAAATTTCAGTCCGATACATTTCATCCCATGATGGATAGGTGCTGTCTATTGCTCTTGTAATAGTTAGCTGTATGAGTGGCTTGTCACATTGAAGCTGTTCATTCAGTTTTTTTCATTCTTTCATCAGTTCGGAGAGCCAGCATGATAAAATCATGTACTCATTCAGGTTCATATGTTATGATTTGGCAATTATGAGCTATTAATCAGAATCATGATTTTATGATCAAGTCAGGCACTATCAATAATTAATATAAAAGGCAAAAAATTAAGACAGGTATAAGTAAAACTTACCACAAATCAATTATGTAACAGGCTTAGCCTGCAAATTAGATGCATTGTTTAGAATAATTAAACTCAAACTCATTTTTGTCTAATACAGCTTTTCAAAATGGATGTCATGGTTTCACCTCAACATATCCAGGGTTCTTTTCTTTTATTTAATTTGTCTACCTAAAATTATGCAGTTCTTTGTGTACAACCGTTAGTGAAAAAGACCCCAGAATTGCAGATAAAATAAAAAATGATTAACTAAATTGTTAACACTAAAATGGTCAACTGCTGCTCAAAATCCAAGGAGCAACTTGAATATCAACATTCATTAGCCGCATATATTTCTAATTGATCAATTTTTTTGAACAAAAATGATTTATTTATATTCAGCAATCATTGTAAGGCTGGAATTGCCAAACAACGACTGATGTCTGTTTTCATGTAGGTGTCAAGATGTGGTAAACAAGATGCATTTCTTTTTGAGTGTTGGCTATGTTCCATATTCCCTGTTGATTTTAATCAACATTATGTCTTGTTTAAGGCTCAGCTCTTTGTAATCTTTACAGTTGTGTTGTATCAATGAAAACGTGAAGTTTTAGTGGATCAACTACAGGAGTGGATCCTAGTAGATCCGGTGTCTCTGATCTTTCACCTTTGCTTTGTTCCTCATGAGTACCCATTTCGATCCACACACTCATACTCAGCGTAAACACTCACACACACATGCGTGGTAAAAAGATGACGATCAAGGGTCGTAACCCCACCCTTCACTCTGCCCCCACTTGAAGTTAGTGCGTTGTCCATATAATACACATGAAATTACACAGAGGTTCACAGTTATTTTACA
>JAFVLL020036111.1:0-13437 GCA_021397915.2 Tor tambroides | reverse complement strand
GGAGTGGGGGACAGGCTAACCGGAGACGGCTGACCTGTGGATTGGTCTGACATCCCCCCCGACTGGCCGTAGGGAACCTTGGGCGGCACAGGGGCTAGTTTCTTAGAGGCTGTAAGGAGAGAGAGAGATAAGACAAAATCAAATATGAATGCAGGTAACCTATACTGTACGATCCTGTTTACACCTGGTATTAACATTTGTTTCGGGTGATCAGATCACAGGCACAAAGTGCTAAGGTGAAAATAGGGAGCAATGCATATTGGGAATTTCTTTACATTTAATGACTCTAAACTAAAAATAAATACGATCTTTTCAAACTAATAAGGTTTTCTTTACAAGAAATTTTAACAAGGCTTTTTTTTCTTCATTATATCATTATATCAAGTTGTATCACCCTGACATTTTTTTAAATGTATGCCTCCCAAAACATATCAAATGAATTCAGAAATTAAAAGCATGCTCATCATAAAGGAGGTGTATTTAAATCACTGTACCTATATTGCGTTTCTAATGCAACCTCCTACCAATACAACTCTAAACTAAAAATAAATGTAATAATATTTTCCTTACACCTTGAATGCGTGTGAGTGTACACATCTTAATTATTATTATTTTTTTAAATTATTTTTTAATGTTTTTAAATATACCCTTTAAAAGTAGGAAGTATTTTTTTAAATATTAAATGAATTATTACTTCATGAATATCATTATGTTTTGATCACAACATTTCACTGGAAAAAAAGTTTTTCCTCAGTATGACTTTAGATATTAAGTATTGTTTTCTGAAAAATGAATCAAAATTAATTGAGCTTATGGTTAAAACAAGGAAAAATATCTGTCAGTGGAGTATGAAAAATTATCTTGTTTTCTCTTTGAATTAAATTTGTTTTTCTTATCCCGCTGACAGGTATTTATTATTGTTTTAAGCATGAATTTACTTAATGTTGATACATTTTTCAGAAATCAAGACTTAATATCTCAAATCATTTTCCTTAAGTATAATAATGTAAACAATAAACGAAACAGTTTTACTAAAATATTCTTTTTCCAAGAAACATGATTTTTTTTCTAAACTAATAAGGTTTACTTTTCAAGAACTGCATTATTTTAATGAGGCTTTTTCTTCATTATATTAAGTTATATTACCATGACAATTTTTTTTATTTATACCACCCAAAACATATCTAAATGATGAGGTGTATTCAAGTCACTGTACCTATATTGCTTTTCTAATGCAACTACTTTTCAACATAACACTAATCACTGTAGCAAAACAAGCATTGTACCAACACTACAATAACCATCCCATTGTAAAATTTGTAAAAAATAGTTCACCTATATCCACATGCACAAGACTTCACAGTGATCAGAAACGTGTTATTACCAGATGCATACAGTGATCTGTTCACCTAAGGCAGACATTATACCAAGTTTAAAGAGGATTTTATCTGTAGATTGAATGAAAGAGGAATCCCATTGGGACGAACCTTTGTGTAAGGTGTGGGGGCTATGCTCAGCAGAGTGGGGAGACTGGCTGTTACTCTGCTGACCGCTGACAGGGGGCACTGTTGCTCCTGATGCCTGCGCAGCCTTGTGGCCAATCACAGGAGAGAGCTCCTTGCTCTTCAGAGTGCTGGAGAGAGAGACAAACATGACTGCCCGCCATCAATCTGCACCCACTGTATCATTAATGACTAACAGCATGCAAGGACCCCTCACGTCCCCTGTCATCAAAACTAAAAACAGCAACTAAATAACGTCCTGCCGGTTTTGATTGTGTCTGAATGCACCCTGACATAACATTATTGACGTGGGAATCGAACCCATGACCTTTGTGTTGCTGGCGTCATGCTTTACCAGACGCGCTACAAGAACGTAAACAAAATGGTGACAAAACAGATGCTATATTTTTGTTGTTGCTTCAACATCCACAACTAGAATCTGCTTTTTTGAATCTGTGATGTGATTTTTTTCAAAGACATGTGAAGGTGGATTTACACTGAGTGTTTCTCATGCACGTCAGCAGGAGGGGGATTGAGTGTCCTTGCCCAGCAAACACACACACACACACACACACACACACACAAGCGGCATGTATCTTTAATATAACTGAGCATGTGGAGCTTGTTTTTCACTCTGACAGCTCTATTCAGGCGCCTCTCTGCTAAACTCTGGGGAAGATAAATCTATGTGCACACATGGACACATGAGTCCTCTACATCTATATCCATGCAGACATGCAGAGAATGATTCTGCAGTATCTGCATCTATGTGACAACGTTTGGAATGAATCCGCCACATCTATGACTCAATCTCTGCAGTTCCCTGCGACTTTTGAATGAAGGCTCATGAGGGTAGATGGGGAGGGGAACCTGTGCCATTGCAATACACAGTCAACATCATTAGTTAAATGGCTAATACTGATGCTAAGAGCTTCTGATAAAGATCTTGGAGAGATCTTTATTGCACTGATGGTGTCTGCATGTGCAGCAAGCGATGGGAATTCACGTAATTCTACTGACATTCCTGCAACCTCTCAAACAACCTGGGAGACTGATGGTCCAAAAAAAGAGCATTCGTATACACAATTCCCACCTCAATTAAATTTATGGCCTATATTGCTGTGAAAAGTCTGAATTTTAATTTGATTTTGGTAATTGTTTCAGCCTTATGACGATTTACCAGTACATTTAGTGTTAGAGTTCTCAAATTCAGATGGTTATTAAGACTTTAATCTTGCTGAAATTATTATATTTTATGTGGCCCTCTTTACTAGATGTCTTTTGCTGTGTTTCAAAATCTAGTGAGCTGCCTTGCTGTCCTTCTTGTTAGCATTGAATTGTAACTGCAATGAATATCGTAAGTGAGCACCAGCTCTGTAAACCAATGAAATTATAGTTTGTGCTTTTTAGTTGAAAATTTTGGCGAACGATGGTAAATGTGACCATAACTTTAGCTTTGTGTATGTTAGTGTACTCCTAAAAGTTGGCAAAAGAAAATTTAAGGGGATGCACATTTAAAATGTAGTTTTTGGGCCAGATTTACTAAACTGAGCAAATTAGCGTTAGAGTGCAATTCCATAAAAGCACCGATGGGAGGGGAAATTCAGCGTGTGATTTACTGACAATGCGCACATTAAAGAACACAGACACAGCCAGATCATTTCCATAATGACCAGCGCAATCTACCAAGAGCAGCGGAAATTAGCACCTGCTTTAAGACATGCTTTTCTTGGGTGTTAAATAATGACGCAAATACCATTAATTTGATCGTGTTGCATGATTCATTGTAATACTCTCCTCCCATAAATTTTGTGTCTGAAAGGGAGACTCCTACAAATGCATATTCAATAAGGTCAGGCGTTAAAATAACGTGTCCACACCTTTTCAGCGCTAATTCTTAACTGCACATCTTTAGTAAATACTGACAGTACTATTTTAACTCAAAAAGACGGTTTATGTTGGCGCGAGCTGTTAATAAATCTGGCCCGATCTTCAGGGAAAATTAATCAGGGACTAAAAATATTGACCTACACTATCCAAATGTTTCTCCAGTTAATTGCTCTCTAGAACAAGAATGTCTTAAAGTATCTATTCCTGGCTAGCAAGAGGCAGTAGATTATCATGGTTCACAGCTAAAGCCCAACGTATAATTATGATGCAAAGGCTTAGCGTAAAAGCAAAAGCATAGCCTTTAAAATTATACTTCATTTGATACTGTGCGCAAACTCAGGAGCTCAAAACACATGCACATTAGAAAGTTTTGCTTAGAAACTAAAGTATACATCAGGCTTTAGAGGAAGATAGAAAAAATTGCAAACTATTTCCTGGGGTCTTAAATAATCCCTTATGAAAATTAACCATGGTTTTATCATAGTATAAGTGTAGTAACCATGTTTTTTGGCATATTGATTTGTATAACCTCAGTTTTACTACAAATGCCATGGTTAAACTATGGTTAGTATAGCAAAACTATGGTTAATTTGTGGTACCATGGTTTAACTATAGAAAACATGTTTTTTTGTAGTAAAACCATGGTTACTTTTCATAAGGGATCACTGAAACATTCCTCGAATAAAGAACACAAGAGACCCAAAATTCACAGTTGATCTAATAGAGTGCTGCAGGGATGACATATTTTTGCAAGTCAAAACCCACAGTTCCTATATAGGTTAGTGCAGTGGTTCTCAAACCTGTTCTGAAGTACCCCAAGCCCTGCACATTTTGTATGTCTCCCTTATGTATCACACCTGATTCAACTCATCAGCTCATTTGTGAAGACTGCAAGACCTGAAGTGGGTGTGTCAGATATAGGGGGGTCAGTCGTGGCCTAATGGATAGAGCGTTGGCCTTGTAACCCGAAGGTCGTGAATAACCAGCACTCTCTCCATCCTCAATACCACGACTGAGGTGAGACCCTTGAGCAAGGCACCGAACCCCCAACTGCTCCCCGGGTGCCGCAGCATTGGCTGCCCACTGCTCCAGGTGTATGTTCACTACTGTGTGCATGCACTTAGATGGGTTAAATGCAGAGGATAAATTCTGAGTATGGGTCACCATACTTGGCCACACACCACTTCCCTTTCCCCTTTTCCTTTCCCCTATAGGGAGACATACAAAATGTGCAGTGCTGGGGGTACTTCATAGAGAGGTTTGAGAACCACTGGGTTAGTGTATGTGTAAGCTTTTTACTTCTAACAATAGTATTTAGGCTTTAAATCTTCTTAGTGAAGAATATCCTATAAGAATCATAAACTTTTATTGGTCACAGAGCTAATTTTCTCCAATAATCCAAAAGCCAACGGAAAAACACGATCCAACTTTGTATCAGGTGCCCTTAACTGCTATGTACTTACATTTAAATTAATCATTTGATACAATGCACATATTGTGTACATACATGTTTGTACTTACTTTTTAAAAAAATACCTGCATGTAATTACATCTGTAATTAATTTCTGTAATTACATTTATAATTACACTGTTGACCCATCCCTTACACCTCAACCCACTCTTAAACCTACCCATACCACCAAACCTGTCCCTCACCTTACACGTATCCCATCTCAATAGCAGCAAAAGTGTTTTGCAATAAAATATGTACACAATAAGTACATTGTACTTATTTTTTGATGAAAGTACATAATAGTTAAGGCCACATAATATAAAGTGGGACCAAAACTTACAAGCTTGCCTACAAAAATATGTCATCACTGCAGTGCTCTATAGAGTCAGATATGATCATAATGGATGCATTTTACTTAAATGGAATTTCTTAGAACCGAGTAAACATAAGTGGCAATCAGATTATATCATTGCAATTGACTTTAGGAAGTCCTTAAATTTCTATTTTCCAAAGCTATCTCATAAAGCCAGAATAAATCTGATTCCTATTGTTTAGAGGAGTTTGTGTGTTGGAAGAGCACCTATGATGACTAAATAGATGCCTAGGTGGGCAGCTCATTAGGTTTTGGAACACAGCTGGTGTTTTAATGTTCATGCACATCAAATATGACTCTCAAATATGATCTCAATGAGCAAACACAACTCATGATTCAATGTCACAATCAATACATTCATAAGCATAATACATTCATGTCACCATATGCAGCTCCATCAATGTATTTATTTCTTCCAGGGTTATTATAGTTAAAGGGATAGTTCACCCCAAAATGAAAATTTTGTCATTAATTATTCACCCTCATGTACTTCCAAACCTGTGAGACCTTTGTTCATCTTCGGAACACAAATTAAGATATTTTGATGAAATCTGAGAGCTCTCTGTCCCTGCATAGACAGCAATTTTGCGAAGATATGAGAATTCTTTTTGTGCGCAAAGAAAACAAAAATAACGACTTTATTCAACAATTCTTCTCTTCCAAATCACGTATTCCACCATTTTGGAGAGTACCATGACACATGCGAGTGCTTATACTCTCCATAATGGCGGAATATGTGATTTGGAAGAGAATAATTGTTGAATAAAGTCGTTATTTTTGTTTTCGTTGCGCACAAATATTCTCGTAGCTTTGCTAAATTGTGGTTGAACCACTTAAGTCACATGGACTGTTCTACAGATGTCCTTACTACTTTTCTGGGCCTGGGAACATTTCATTTGTGTTGCTTTCTACGCAGGGTCAGAAAGCTCTCGGATTTCATCAAAAATATCTTAATTTGTGTTCCGAAGATGAACGAAGGTCTTACGGGTTTGGAACGACATGAGGGTGAGTAATTCATGACAGAATTTTCATTTTGGGTGAACTATCCCTTTAAAGCTAAAACTGAAACTAAAACCATTAAAAATGTTAAGCTGAAGTAAACGTTAACTGAAATAAAAAAAAATAAAAAAAAACTTTTAAAATTTCAGATAGCTGACAAGGCAATATTGTAATTTACAGGAGTCAACATTTGAAGTGGATCAGAACCTTTCATCAAAGCCGTCCTAAAACCAAAACGATACCCGTTCTTGTATTAGGACAACCTTGATGAACTTTTTTGATCCACTTCAAATGTTGACTACTATAGTTTATCTTGATGTACTGTACTGAAAAGGCAAAAACTGAAATAAAAATGCATGTGCTTATTTAAATAACTACTAAAAACACAACAAAATTGCTAAAATTTTAACTAAAATTAAAATGAAAACAGAAAATAAGAACTGATTCAATATATTGATCAAAACTATAAACCTCCCTATAAATCTCAATGACAGCACTGATTTCCACTTGAAGGATCCACTTTCGCTAAACGCCAGTAACATCCTCAGTTGCTAGGCAACCTCAGGCTTCCCCGGACAATGAGAATGTTACGGAATCTGCGTGATGGGACTGAAAAAGCAATAACATTACAAAGCAATTTCCAAAAACAAGATGGAAAAGTGGGAGCCAGTATGGAGTGATCTGAGGTGAGCGCTCAGACAGTGTGGGGAGCCCTGATGGCCGTCACAGTGTGTTTTGCGAAGGCGGGGTGGCCGCAGGCAGGTGGTATTTACCTAGTCAGCCTGGGGGGTCCTCTCTCGCGGGCACATGGACAGGCAGCCCACGGCGGGGGGGCGGAGGAGGGGAGGCTAGGGGGGTTTCCGAGGGACACGTCGTGGCGGGTCAGCACGAGAGGGGTTTTAATGTAGAGGGGCGAGGCATTGGCGTCAGGCGGAGCGGCATGCGGTGCGTCACACACGGGGCCGTGTTTGGGAAAGTGCAGGCAGCTAGGCTTGGGGTTGGAGTTGATATCGAGTGAGGAGGAGGAGGAAGAGGAAGAAGAGGATGGGGGTGGTTGGGGCAGGGGAAGGGGAGGGCCAAAGCCCGCCCAGCGCAGGGGCGGAGGTGGGGAGCCGGGAGGCTGGGACTCGGGACCGGGGGCGACGGGCCGAGCGCAGGGAGGGGGCTTGGGGTAGAAGTGGTGAGGGCCGGGATGGGAGGACAAGGATGAGGACGGGTACGGAGGGGGTGGCCGCTCCTCCGCGTGGGACGAATAGACATGTGAGGAATCCGGCCGATTGGGCGACACGTCGTCTGAGCTGCAGATATTGAAAACAATAAAGAGCAAACACAGGAGAGAGAGCTCTGGTCAACTGCACACGCATGACAGCGCAACAGGAAAGTGGATGTTTAGCTCCAGCTGTGGCTCGCTAGAGTTATGCAATATTGATAATACTCTCAGGATCCTTTGGTCTGCATGTGTGTCTCAAGCTGGTATGAGCATTTAGCCAGTTTAGCGCGTGGCGATGAGCGACAGGTTTAGCAAACAGCAAGCTTAGCAACGAAAAAACAGGCGCCATCCGACTCCATTGGGAGGAGAAGCACAGTGATGCATTGAAATTAAAAACGAAAACAGAACATTACACTGAAAATGACCTTGTGTCTGCGCACTGCACCAAGGCAAGAAAAAATCTCTTCGAACAACCAAACGCCTGAGAGCGTTTGGTGAATAACACTAAAACCAAGGTCTCTAAATTCGGTGAAAACCCTGAGCAGTTAAACACAGACACAAAAACCCTTTCATTGCCTGAAAGAGTGTCAGAGGGGGGGAGGTAAGCCAGTCAAATCATCAGCCATTGCAAACCCTAAATACAATGACTGAACCATGGCGTGACCTTCGCTTCATTAATGTATGGTTTGCTTATGGGCTTATGGGTTGATTATAAGTGAAATTAAATGAGTAGGAAGCCACAGCAAGAATGTCTTACATTCATGAGACCAATCCTACCAAACTGTGACCGTTTAACCACACTAAATGATCATATAGGCGTGTACACACTGCAAAAGTGACAACTGCATTTAAATCCGGTAGTGAATCCTCATTTTGTGTGTGAACAGAATACAGGAGTCACTCCTGAAATGTCAAATTAGAAACATGCCAAAAAACATACTGCAAGCCGTCTATTAGCGGTCAGTTTCTTATGCTCACCAAAGCGGTATTTATTTTAGCAAAAAAACAGCAAAAACTGTAATATTATGAAATATTATTGCAATGTAAAATCTATTTTAATATACTAATAAAATGTAAATGTAATAAATAATAAATAAACGTGTCACATGATCCTTCAGAAATCATTCTTATATGCAGTGTTGGGGAATAACTTGCATGTAACATTGTTACGTAATTTAATTACAAAATAAAAGTAACTGTCATCAGTTACAGTTACTGAGAAAAATGTATAATTAAATTAGTTACTTATGAAAATGTTAACGATTACAAATGGGGTTACATCTGAATATTTTCATGCATACCCACATACAGATTTAACTGATTTCTTTCCCAAATTGCATTGACTGCTCTAAAATATGAGACACTAATGTTTCAGGAGTTTAGGACACAGAACAGGACACATGCTTAATCGATAACTGATTTATATACTCTCCAGTGTTTTCTGTCATAGCTACGCAAAGATTTGATTTTAAAAACAGCATCATAGCTATTAAACTAATTCTTGTTATGATTTAAATCTGTATTTAACTTCAGAAAAACCTCGAAGTAAAAAGAAATAAAGATATAACATACAATCCTAATAAACATAACTGATAACAAAAAACTAAGACTGAAGTCTGATTTTGTGGAGGCTGTGCTTTAAAATTAAATGTTTATAACCTTAATTTAAGGGATGAAGGATTTTGAAAGTCTGACAGTAATCAATGTTGAGTACTACTGTAAGGTTAAACCTGCCTGCTTTAAATGTTTGAAATGATTAACAGTTGAAAACATCTGTTTCAATCAAAAAGTAATACAAAAAAGTAATCAGTTACATTAATATAGTAAGTGAAATAGTTACACTACTTATTACATTTTAAACTTGTAATCAGTAACCTTATATATTTTCAAAGTAACCTTCCCAACAATGCTAATATGCTGATTTGCTGCTCATTTCTTTTAACTATCGATTTTGAAAACAGCCATGCTGCTTAATATTTTTGTGGAAACTATGATATATTTTCTTCAGGATTCTTTGATCAAAGTTCAAAAGAACAGAAATGTATTTTAAATAGAAATCATCTGCAACATTGTTAATATATTTACCGTCACTTCTGATCAACTTAATTCATCCTTGCTGAACGAAAGTATAAAATTCTATCAATTCTGCCCCAAAAACGTCTTACTGACCCCAAACATTCAAACGGTAATGTACCTCTTTCCCTGAGATCTTCTTGCCTCACATCAGGAGAACAGAAACTCGCATGGGCTTTTAATTACATAAGAACTAGTTGTTGAGTTTGGTTTTGTTTAATGTAAATGCGGTTCATTTGGCTGCAGAATGCGGATGTCACACAACTGAAGTCTTTATGTACAGAACAGGATGAAGAACTCAAAAGAGGACTGACAACCGTATTTAGCTGCAGTGTGTACACGGCCATACTAACTGTGCTACTGTACATAAAAAAGACTTCTATTTATAGATAAAGACTCATAAAACATTAGCTAGAACAAAGAAAGCATGAAAGAGCAGAGGAAATGATGTCATTAATACACAAATGCAGGGAAAGCAAGAGAGTTAATTGCTGAATGGAAAACAATGAGGTCACAATTTAGTTGATGCAACAAGTTCTACTGTGAAATGCATATACAGTACATTGAAATGACAATGGAAAACATGTAGAGGATGATGGGAATCGTGATTTTTTTTTTTTACCTGCCCCTGTCTCCAGGAGGGGGAGTGGGGATTGGAGATGTGGCCAGCTCACCGGGCTGCTCAGTGATCAGGGTGTCCGCAGGAGAGCCGGGCGGTTGTGCGCTGGGAGGCGTGGATGAGGCTTTGCGGGTCAGTGTAGAGGAACTTTTGCCCTTCACCCACGATGTGTCCATCACTCTGACTCCCACACTGCCCACATAAAGTCCCACAAACCATCAATCACAACCACTATACAGAAGACATCATCTAGATGTACTTTACAGAAACTTTAACCCTCTGATGCAGAATGCCAACAAGCCACCTTGGGTGACTTCTCTTGACCATTACCCATAATTCAATAAGACTGTTCTCTTCATATCAAGTGTTTTTTATCATTTATGATATAATATTACAATTTCTAAAAGGCTGACAAAAGTGGTGAAGGTCATTTGAAAGAGAGGCCAGACGTATAACTCTCTAAATTATGATTATATTATTCTAAAAAGATTTTTGTCATTTAATAATTCATGTGTCAGAGGGTTAAACAAACACTTTATAGTAGCTTGCATCATTACAATCAACATTAATTACAGCAATTGTTACAAGATAGTTATACAGTTACATTACCGTTAAAAAGTTTATAAAAGAAGTCTCTTATGCTCACTAAGGCACAAACAGTAATAGTGTGAAATATTATTACTATTTAAAATAACTGTTTTCTATTTTAATGCTTTCAAATGTAATTTATTCCTGTGATGCAAAGCTGAATTTTCAGCATCATTACTCCAGTCTTCAGTGGCACCTGATTCTTCAGAAATCATTCTAATATGCTGATTTGATGTTCAAGAAACATTTTTATTATTATTAGAAATGCTGACAACAGTTCTGCTGCTTGAATTATTTTTTTAAATATTAAAATATATACTATCTTTGTAATATTAAAATATTATTTATTCAAAATAGTAATCTTTTGTAACATACAGTAAATGTTTTTACGTCACTTTTGCTCTCTTTAATGTATCCTTGCTTAATAAACAAATAAACAAACAAATAAATAAATAACCTGACCACAAACTTTTGAACGGTAGTGTTTTTACATTTAAACAAACATTAATGACTTTCCTGTTAAACCATACAGAAATGGGTAACACATTATTTTAAGGTGTCCTTGTTGCAGGTTACATGTACTTACTATTATAATAACAATAAATTATGCATAATTACATGCAAGTATCCCTAAGCCAAACCCTAATCCTAACCCTAACCATATAGTAAGTACATGTAGTTAATTAATATTACTCAGTACTTAAATGTATAATTACACTGTAACAAGAACACCTTAAAATAAAGTGAACCAAGAAATGTAATGATTGTTAATTAAGTTATTAAAAGGTTTTACTAAAAACAAAATTACAGTATAACAGAAAAGGTGGACGGTACCTTTGAATTTTCCTAATGCTGCGTTAAGTGTGGATAAAATGAGTTTAGAGGAAACACAGTGAGTTTACATTTAACAGTAATGCCTGTAGTATAAGCAAAAGTAAATGGCATGAGGACAGGGGAGGACAGCTTAATGAGAACTGTGTAGCGTGCAGTGGGGGACATATGTAGTTTGACAGTGTTTGGAGGATCAGGGCGGTCCAGAGGTGAGAACATGTCAGCCTAAATGAGCAGCTGGCACTCTTGCCTGCTGCGACACCATTAAGCCTCATTTACTCTAATTGCTTTTACCCCAAGAGCTGTGGACATAAACAATCAGACACTTAGCCTCCCCTTTAACAAAACACATCAGTCCTAAAATACAGTGGATCGGGGTCTTTCATTGTTATGTAATCTATAAAACTTGTCAGTGTGTTTGAAATGACAGCAGACATCAGGGGAATTTTAACTAAGGACACCTGAGGGAAGTTGTCTTGGAAATATTTATATGAGATTAAAAATGAACATTTAAAAGCTAAAGCTTTAAGGAAAAAAAATAGTAACACCAGTTACAACACAAGTTAAAAACTGCGTAATTTGGTAAAAGATGCATGTTTCCGCCACAGGATAAAAAAAATGAAAAAGGTAAAAAAAACAAACAAACAAAAAAACGTAGAATTACGAGAAATTAACTCAGAATTTGGACGTTTTTATTGCAATTGCGAGTTTACATCTCAACTCTAAGTTTATATCTCGCAATTCTCATGTTTCTCTGAATTCTGACTTTACATTTCGCAATTGTGTTTTTGTTTATGCTACAGAATAAAAAATAAAAAAGGCAATTACAACTTTTTAATCTCAACAATTAAGACTTTTTTTTCTAATAATTGAGTTTATTTCTCACAATTCTGACTTTTATTCTCAAAATTCTGGGTTTAAATCTCATGGTTCTGACTTTTTTCCTCAGAATTTTGAGTTTACATCCCGCAATTCTGTTGGTTTGTTTGTTTTGTTTACGCCATGGAATTAAAAAAAAGGTAACTGCGACTTTTTACCTCAACAACTCAACTTTTTTCTAAGAATTGTGAGTTTGCATCTCATAGTTCTTACTTTTATTCTCAGAATACCAAGTTTAAATCTCATGGTTCTGATTTCCGGAAACTTTCCAAAAATCCCAGGAAGATTCCAAAAAATCCCAGAAAGTTTCCAAAATTTCAGGAAAGTTTCCGAAATTTACTGGAAATTTTCCAGATTTTGCAACCCTATCAAAAAGTAAAAAATATTACTTACTATCACTGATATTACTTAATATCACTAAATCAAATTAAATACATGAATACATAACATTTTAGCAGCTAAATTATGTAGAAATATAGGTAAAAATTGAAAGTCCCCATTTTTTCCAGTGTAGGGGGGTGAAATTAAAAACGTCTAAAAGTAGTATGCACGTTATAATGGTTGCCACTCTCCTTCCATAAATCATTTCATTAAAGCACTTGCAAAAATGATTCCACACAGCCCTGCATTTAATATGTGGTAATTTGGCAGCAATGTTTGCCATATATTTGCCAGAGAGCAATATTTGTCGTAAGCTAGTCTGGAGTGGGACTCTGTGACAGAAGTCTGGATCTCCTCCTCCGTATGCGGTATTTTTCCACCTGCTGGAGCATTGCAGGTGGCATGAGTCAGAGCCTGGCACATCTGCCACGTGTCTCTGTCGATAGCGGCCGAATCCAGCCCCCTCAGTGAATGATAAGTGAGCCGCGGCCCTCCTTCAACACTCCATCCACGTTTCCATAGAGACCATGGCAGCCCAGGAGCCCAAGACCAGCTCTATTCAAACGAGGGCAGGTTGTGGGAGTCGCTGAGATGTTCCCAGAGCTCAATTCCAATCGAGAACCAATGACACTGAAAGGT